>VZRX01006815.1:326544-385234 GCA_013398075.1 Notiomystis cincta
AAAGCAGGTTGCATAAAGTGCAGCAGTAGCTACTTGCATTTTCAGACACAGAATACACTTTTTTAAAATGTAAGAACCAGTGAATCACAGCATCAGGGTGGAGGGCAGCTGGGTCCAGTTTTGATACTATTTTGGGGCTCAGGCTCTGCTCCTGATTGTGAGTTCTATGTTAAGTCAGTTACTGGATAAAAATGTGAAATCTCAGAACAAGGAATGGAGCCCATGACACTCATCTCTCCCAATATTACACACAAACCACTAGAGAGCAGGTATCTAATCATTCCAGCTGCTGCCTGTGATTTAATGACAAACAAACAACAAAACGAAACAAAACCCCAAGACACTTAAGCACACATCTTCAGCAGTGGGACTCTACAAGTGGTTCCAAACACATATTTCTCTTTTCATGACACTAAATCAGATGTCTCTAGGCCCACCAGACACGCGCTGGATTCAATCCTTTACATCTTCTGTAGATTAACAGGAGACAAAATCCCAGGAAGAAGCAAAAGTGGTTTGTTGCACATCTACGCTGCATGTGTCAAACGAGCTGCTGGTGAGCTGGACCTATTCCTGTAGGTCATCACATCATTGTATCTTGCAAGACCATTTGAGAGCAGGATTCTTCCAAGCGCTGGTAACCTTTAGGCTCATCTGAACAGAGCTGTCAGGCAGAGAGATACCCAGGCACAAAAGGTCAAAAGAAGCCAACATTACCACAACACTGTAGAAAGAAACTGATGCACAGGAAGTTCCACCTGAATGTGACAAAGAACTTCCTTATTGTAAAGGTGACTGAGCACTGGATCAGGCTGCCCAGAGAGGTTATGGAGTCTCCCTCACTAGAGATATTCAAGAACTGCCTGCACACAATCCTGTGCCATAGGCTCTAGGATGATCCTGCTTGAGCAGGGAGGCTGGACCAGATGACCCCACTGTGGTCCCTTCCAACTTGACACATTCTATGATTTCAATTACTACAGCTTCTCTGTAAAACCTTAGCTAACCATTGCTAAAAGACACTCTACCTTCCTCCACCCAAAACTCCTACTCAGACTGTGTTTGTTTGGTTTTTTTGCCACATGTACATTAAGAATACATCACCCTCCAATATCTTAAAACATATTTTGTATTGTGTTGCCTTAACTGAAAAAATGCCTTTTAACAAAATAAAAAAAACTACAGATCCTTCCAATTTACCACACATCAGTTGCTGCCTGGGTAGAAGCAGATCACACTCTTTTCTACTGAAGATACAGTAGGTTTAAATAGAGCCATCCCAGTTCTTTCATTGGTGGTATAAATCTTCAAATCTCAGTGGAAGAGCCTGGTATATTCCTATTGTCAGTGAATCATTGACAGAACAGACTCAACAGTTAAGAAGATTCTAATGTGACAATTTATATAAGCAGAGTAATTAAAGTATATTAGAAATCCAGATTATCTCTCCCAATCAAACCAATGAAGGGCAGCCCATGGGCATTCAAATTACACAATGCAATTTAGCTCAGGGTCACCTTCCCAAGTTAAATAATACCAACAGAAAACGCCTTAAACAAAACGATCCTTACTCATAACTAAACCTATTCAGGAAATTACATAAAGCTCTTTGAAGGTATAAACATTTTAAAAAGTTAACCATTTTAAACCACTACTTTTTTTTTTTCAGTGATTTGAAGACTAGGGCCAAATTTAATTTCTCAGACATTGCTTGAAATATTCACTAAAACAGAGAAGAAAGGAGAAAATGTGTCAGATCCCTTTAAATGTTATAGTGAAGTATGGCAGTAATATTTTCTCATATTACCTGAGAGTGTGTTAAACCAGATGATGCAAGATGTAGTAATGAAAGAATTATACTACCAACAGATAGGGAATCTAGTGCTTATTATTTTTTTAATATTCCTGTAAGTAATTTTTTTACTGTTTTTGTTTAAATTTTTTTCTTTGTTTCATGAATCTTCTGCAAATCAGTCTATGGACTGCACAATAAAAAGCAATTGATTACATTTTGACAAAATTAAAAGTAAATCAAAACCACTATATATAGTTTTCCAACTCTAAGATTATATTAAAAACAAAACAAACACCCACTCCCCAAAAACATCATTGCAACTGAACTCATAATACACAAAAATGGCAAATATACACTATTCAAATTTTTAGTCCAAGTTCCTAAATTTTTAACTACACAGCTTAAGTGCTACTTCTTTAGAGAAATACAATTCAAGAAATGGGGCTCTTTGTCTGAAACTAATACAGAGGAATTTGCTAGATTTATGTTTTTCACTGAATTATTTAGATTTGAATGTAACAGAACAAACAGTATGTACCACAGAAAAAAACTTAACTGAAAGTCTCAGGCTTTTAAGACAGTCATTTTTTTTCCACAGCAATATGGAAACAATAATGTGCTATGATATACGACCAGCAAAGTTCTCACTTGATTAAATGATCTTCCCCATCAAAGAATCACTAAAACTGGCAAAAGCAGCCATGACCTCCTCAAAGTTTTCAAACCAAGCATTCAGAAAAAGGGATGTTAGTTTGTTAAGCTGCAACATTTCTGAACACATATACCTTGAAACTTCAAATATTCTTTGGGAATTCACCTTCTTGACTTTTAGAAGGAAACCTCACATTGGTGTGACAAAGACTGAAAATGTAGGTGTAATTAATATACACTCCTTTACTCTTTTTCTACTGGAACTTCTACTGGCAGAAGTTGCACAAAGATCAAAGTGGTACTAGCCCTAATATCCCTGCCCTTCACTGGAAAGCAGTAAAAGTTCCCAAGGTATCACCTACAGCCTTGGCAGAGATAAGAGAATAAAAAAGACAGTGTTTTAAAACTCATGAAACTGCAGGAGGAAATGTGGATATCCTTTAAAGAGGAAAATGGGCACACAGCAAATGGTGTATTTAACTAAGAAAGGAAAAAACCCACACAAACGAAGTGTCAAGCAGAGCCACTTCTCACTACTATATTATACCACTTCTTTTACCCCATTCTTCCTGTGGTCACTTTTACCCCATGCATTTACAGGAGAAGAGAGACCTGGAATATGCTATGACCATCCTGTCCTGTCCTTCTGATTCTCATGTGGATCCTCAGTGAGACTTGCAAAGATGCAGGCCAAAGAGATGACATAATCAGGAGATCCAAATGAATACTCCATATAAACACTTGCAAGAACTTTCCACTGATTGCTTGGTGCAAGTCTTATATATAGAGAGAAATGGGTCAGCAGCCTACCTGAAAAAATTCCTGCTAAATTACAAGAAACAGCAAGGATTTGGAAAGCAACTAGCATATAATCATGGACAAAGAAAAGGAAATCAAACTTAGAATTCTTTTCTACTGACTAGATTCTCTTTACTTTAAAGACATGCATTACAAGTGTCATCAAATTCTGATTTTGTAATGTGCAATATTGAAGATGGGGCAATAAATTCCAATGATTTTTCTATGCATTTAACATCAGATTTTAGAGGAAAGCTGTTCATTACTAGGTCTGCATTAATGACAGAAAATGTTAACATATCTTACATTGCTCCGTCAATCCACTGATTCATAGATAATTTGTGGATTGGGAACACTAGGAGATATTTTTCTTAATTACTCCAAAATGTTCTTGTGCATTTCTTTTAGAACACAAATATTTTCCAAAGGCATTCACTATTTTATAAACATTCAAACAGCATAAGAGGCCCTTAGTTAACCACTAATTCATTCATCAATAAATTGTTTTACCCATTTTTGAATGGCTAGGCTTGATGATTATTCCCTCTATATGCCTAAATGAAGAAATGTCCAAAGCAACAATTACAAGACCAGACTAATAAATAAATTTTTTAAAATTAGAAGAATTATCTGCTCATTGAGGGGCTCATCTCTTGATATCAAAGATTCTAATCTTCACAGGGATTGAAAGTGTTAATGCTGTGAATAAAATATGTTCAACTGCAACTGAATCATGTGAAGATTATCAATATAGCAGCAATGTACAAAGGTGCTCCAGCAAGGTTACAGAGTTTAATATAATCCTCTCTCTAGCTAAGCACAGTAATAGAGAACCCTGTGTTCACTGTGACAGCATGTTGTGTGTGCTCAGTAATACTTCTAAAATACATGGGGAGAACAAGAAATCCTCAATATCCTTACCATTCTCAAAGACAAAGTAAAGATATTAACAAGAACAGACACACAGTCCTAAAACACAAAGGTATGGAAAAGCCAAACATTCAAAGCTGCAGAATATTACTTAGCACTTTCTCCTTAACTCTTCTCAGTGGGTTTAACTGCATCATGGAAAAGACAAGTTGTTATAACTGCAATTTAAATGCAAGCAACAGAACTTAAGCCTGCTTTGTCTAGGTCTGCTGTGGAGGAATATCACACCTGCCATAGCCACCCTAGCAAATTTGTATTAGAGAGCTGTTTTATTTTCCTAATCACATGTAGAAAAGATAAGGTTGCAAGAGCAGCAAAGACAACACAACCTGTGTTAATTCAGCGCAACTAGTTCTCATTTCAGTTTGTGGAACACTGTCGGGAAAAACAGACAGATGATTTGAGCCCAACTGCAATTTTCCTTCTTTACCTCCACTGGTTTTTCAGCCATGCTAGCTTCTCCCCTGTACTATGCAGGCATATGCTAAGATTGCAGTTTCCTTTGTGTCTGTAATGCAAAATACAAACTGGAGGACATAAACATACGAAGTGACCCTTTGCTGTGCCAAAATCTGAAGTCCTAGGAGAGAGTGTCCAGGTACTCCTTTCAGCATAAGGGCTTAGCCATTTACAGATCTCAGCCAAGTAGTCTCTCCCAGATTCTGCACTATGCAAGGCCCTGGGAGTCATCTTGTTGCTTTGAACAGGTCCCTGCTCAGTTCTTTTGAAGAAACAACAGAAAAAGTAAAGAGATAAAAAGACATTTAGTTTCCCTAAGCAGACTTTCAGTATAGGTCAGATTCAGAATATTTTAATCCACTGAAAGAACAAAGAGAAAAATAAAGAAACAAATTTAACAAGCTGCATTGAAATTGATACTATTCTAGGCTGTTGTATTCCCCTTTTTTAGTTCACATATATGCAAAAATCCCCACCTACACTAAATTTAATATTTATAAGTAATCGCCATTTCACAGAACTTAAAACAGCTGCATTTCAATTTCTAAATGCCTTATTTTGAATAGAAATCTTTTGCAATGTTACAATTAGTTTTGATCAAATTAAGACAAAATTCCCCAATAAATTCCCTGTAATCTCACAAAATTAGAGTTTAAAGGGAAAATACAAAACATACTCATTCACCACTGATGGGAAGAAAGAGGCTACAGAAATCACTGGAAGTTCTGTGACCTGCCCTGACCATGAGACACTTCAGCCTTTAGTTTTGAAGATTTTGTTAACTTCTTTGTTTAAAAAAACACTGGTCATCTTTTAGATAAAGTATTTCTTAGAGAACTGAGAAATTATAATTACATTTCTGTAACTTTAAGTTACAAGGGATATAAGTACTTTTATTTTTTTAACAGATTTAATTTCATGTCCAAACTATTCTATATTTGAAAGAACAGGGAGTCCAGGTCACTTCAGGTTATATTTATTCAAGTTCAGACTTTATTAGGAACATAAATGCTAATATCTGCCACATAGGGAACAGACAATATTAGCTGTTAGGTATTAATATGAAAACAACCTGCCACTGCTGGTACCATGATTCTTCCTTCTTGCCATCAGAGCAGGACAGCTTACAACCAAAGACTCAAGGGTCACAGCTAATAAGTTTTAGCACCATTTGCTACCTGTTAAAGAGAATGTTCCTTCAAAATAATCAAAAGAAAGATCCACTGAACTCCATCAAGATTTTCTGAGTGAACTCCTTGTTTGCAAAGCTGACTGCCCATAACCACATCCAGATGGCTTTTGAATAGTTCCAAGTATGGAGACTCCACAGTGTTCCCAGACAACCTGTACCAGTGCTCAGCCACCCTCACAATGAAAATAAAAGTGTTTGCTGATGTTCAGAGGGACTCACCTGTGCCTCTGGTCTTGACACTGGGCACCAGTAGTAGCCTGGCTCTGTCCTCTCCCCTCAGATAGGGGATTTTATCAATAAACAGAACTTTGTCCAGTTCAGGCTGAACAGCCCTGGCTCTCTCAGCATTTCCTCACAAAAGACATGCTTCAGTCCCCAAATCATCTTTGTAGCCCTTCACTGGACCCTCTCCAATATGTCCATGTCTCTCTTGTACTGAGTAACCCAGAACTGGATACAGCACTCCCAGCTGTGGCCCCACCATAAGCAGAGGGGAAGGATTCCCACCCTGAACCAGCTGGTGCATCCTGTGCTGCCTACTGCAGCACAGAATGCCATCAGGACCCTGGGGGCAAGGGCACATTCCTTGCTGAAATCCCCAATGGAAGTATATAGAAACCTTCCACATCATTATAAAATGATTCATACGTGAATATAATTTATAGTGAGAATCAGAATGCCAGATTATCTGAGAAATTGAAATGCTGAAGTGAAAAACAAGTCCTTTTTAAAGTCATGCAACTGCAGATTGCAAATGCAAAGCTTTCATAAAACTCTTCCAGTTGAGCATAACTTCTAAAATTCATCATACTCCAGACATAATGTGTTAAACAAGATTTCCATTTGTATTTTGGTTGTCACTTGTTGGTTTTGTTGGGTTTTGTGCATTGTTTATTAAAGGCTAAAGTCACAAAACCCCACCTTTTTGGAAGGGACCCCTAGAGGCACAACCCTCGGCTCAAAGCAATGCCAGTTTTCAATAAACTAAGGAGGGAAATTCTACAACCTCTCTTAGAAATTTGTTCCAATGCTTGTAAAAACTTTATCCTCATTTCTAATAAAAATTTCTTTCCTCACAATTTCAGTCCATTGATTCCTACAACCATACACCTTTGTGATGAGTCTGATCCCATCTTATCTGTAACCTCCCGCCAATTAGACTGCTTTACAAATCACTAAAATGCCTTCCACCCACCACCTCCCATCCAAACCCTCTTTTCCTAAAGATGAACAACTCATCTTTCTCTGTCTCTCCTTGTAAGAGCATTTGCTCCTGCCCTCTAATCATCTTGTTCATCCTCTGCTCAACTTATATCGGTATTTCAATGTTTTTCTTTTACTGGAAACCCAATATGCTACTTACTTATACAACATAATTTATTTGAACCATATTCTTCTGGAACACCAGGAGGGCAATGAAATGTAGCTGTCTATAGCTACACAATAGCCCAGACTCAGATACAACAAATTTTCTGAATTTTTACAAGCTAAGTCTTTTTTACCAATTCCTTACTGTCTTTTTTTCTCAGAAAAAATTTCATGAGAAACAATAACTATGTAGCGTGACTGGAATGCCAAGTAATGGTTCTGAAAGGCCAGCACTGAAATCCAGTTTTAGGTATAGTAATTTCCAAAATCCTGCATCTAGCTCTTCTGTGGGACTCTGAGATCAGGTTAACAGCAACTGACAGAGAATTATAATGATGGCACAAGTTCATCTCCTCTCTAAACTATTATTTACACTTTTTAAAGTAATTTCTTGCACAGTACAGATGGCTGAAATAAAAATTAAAGCTTAAAGGTTAACCTTAAACAGATAGTTTCTTACAATTCAAATGCCAGTAGTTAATCAAGACTCCCAGTGCTGACGGACTCCTCACACTGGGGAACAGACACCCACACACTGTACTAAAGTGGATCTCTCTTTAAGATCACAGTTTCTCATTCAAATATATCAAAAGAATACAGATTATTTTTGAAGAGCTTACAATCTAAAAAATATGACGGCAAATTTATGGCTATATAAAGATCATTAAAATTCTTCTTAAGCATGCTATAAAAAAAATTAAAAAATAAAATTCAAAGTTCAACAAATTGCATGAAACATTAATCAAGGACAACTTCACCATATCTCAGATGTCTTTCATTATGTAGCCAGCTTTAGAAATGCAGTTTCTCTCATTGAGCGTGTCCTCACCCAGGCTCAAGTACCAAGAAGCAGAGACAAAATGGTAAAATCGTTATTCTGGCTGCAGAAATTCAAATGCTGAGTTGGTGCCACATCAATTAAAATTTTCTTATGGGATCAGGACATGTGAAATGAACTCTGAGGACAACTGCACAAAGTCCTAAGGAGAGTATCAAAATATTAAATATTAAAACCCAAATACAGAAGACAAACCAACTAAAACTACTACTACCCACAGTTATCTCTTCAGACATTCTTCAGACATAATTTCCAGTAACAGACTTGCCTTACCATTACACTGTAACACCATTGTTATTATCATGCAACTCATTTTTCAGGCAGGAAGCCTGAAAAATACTTTAAAAATACTCTTAATTTAAAATAAGACTGTAACAGAGAGAGGAACTCTAGTTCAAATAAAGGTTTTTTTTTTCTAAAATGAAACTCTCTTGCTCCAGCTTCTCTAGCTATCTTTGCAGAAAATCAAAACCTATATGCATATGGATACTCTCTGGCAAGCTGCTGGGAGTCATATACTGTAAGAGGTTTAGGAAAATCTTTCTCTCAAGAGAGAAAAGAGATTTTGGAAGGCAGGCAACTTGTACTGAAGATAATGAACTAACTTGTTTCCAAATTCCAAAACAAAGTATTTAATTTCCTTCCTGCAAAATCAATTTTGTTCTCTATGAAGTGTCTGTTGCAGGAAAGGATGCTGTTCGTTTAATGTATCTTTTAGTGGAGGTGATTACTTTGGGTACAAAACATCCCCCACTAACACTGTTCCCAAGGCTGGGTAATACAGACAAGTAGAGCTAATCTTCTGTCATCCAGGAAGAATGGCAGGCTTGCTAAACTTATATCATCATCCCCTCTGAAACACAGTAAAAATCACTGTTAGAACTGATAGTTTATTAGACCAAGGGTACCATCAACAATGTCAATTCTGCCTGGTAGTGTTAACAGGAAAATGTTTTACAAGTTTTACCACTGGGCACCCATTTAACTTCCAGCACCAGCTACGCTGTAAAACTGTGCACATAATTCATCTGGCGACCTGTGTGTGTGGGAAGCATTATCCAGGCAAAACTTCTCACAGTCTGACAAAATGCTTTGATTTGTACTGTTCAGATGATTGAACAAACAGACTTTAAGCAATCACTGACAACTGTTTTTTGTTATTCAAACATGCTGAAGTGTAATACTACACGAGAGCAACCTATTGCTTTAAGACTAGATTTGACAGAATTAAGTAAATTAATTACTTACAATTACTACATTTTAAACTTCTATACATCTTGTCCGTTAGGCTTAAGTATTAGTAAAGTTCACATTTATCTTTCACATTTTAAGCAATTTCTCCACAAAACACTCCTAATGCTTCCTTGGTGTCCATGGAAAGGTCTTTGTTTACATACAGCTTAAATACACATTCATTCCAATTAGGTGAAATAAATAAAAAACAGCCATTCATAATTCCTCAAGTTACTGTCATCTTTTCTTTTACATAGCAATCAACAGCCTTCAAACAGCTTCCAGTTTAAGTCTGTCACATGCAGTTGATGAAAGATAGGTGTGCCAACAAATTCTCTTTTCTGCATCATGGCAAAACCAATTTAACTACTCCCAGTGATATGCAAAATACACAAAAAAGTATTTAATAATAATTCCAACAATGTAGATTTGATATCTTACCATGTTTCTTTCCAGCATAAATGTATTGCTACTACTCTGCAAGGCTTCCTGAAGTTTAATCTAATATTTTTCTATACTATAAAATCATCTGATTTATTATAATGACACATGCTGTAATGTCTTCTGAAAGACTCACCTCAGACAGAAGATATGCTCAATAAAATATGATTGTATGAAATATTGCATTGTATTTCATATCAAAACAGAAGGGCATGTTTAAAATCTTGCAGCACATAATTTTTTAAAACATTCTGATTTTATGTGCCTGTTTGTTACTTTTCCTAATTTCTTAAGATGGACTTGCCTAGTTTGCAATATTTGTTTTTTCACTGATAAAGTACCTGATAAAGGCATTTTCTGATTTTTTTTTTTTTACATAAAAACCACTGCAGTGAAAAAACAGCATGAGCCCTGGGACACCTGCCAGCTCCTACTACTCTGCCCACGTCCAGTGTGTCATGTGCTTGCCATGCAGCATCACCTCACACAGGTAGACAACACATTGTTAATAATGTCACAAATAATGGCTTGAAGTTTTCTATGAAGCTGCTGAAAGAATTTAGAGACAACTTCAAGACACAGAGAGTTAAATGTTGAAGCTGTTTTTCCTATTTTGCTCTTCAAAAGCCTAAACTAGAAAATCCCTTGAGTGAAAAGTCAGAGAAAGGCTACCATCCCTTCTAGGGTTAAAAGATGCTTTTGTAAGATTTTTAGGTCAGATTAACCTTTTGCTCACAATAGGGCCGGTTATTGGTTTTATTTTTTACTGTCTTTAACACAGGTAAAAAAATCAATATGAAGCGAGACAAAGGGCTCTGGAGGCCCTGGCTGCACCAGCTTTTGGTTTGGCTCATACACAATCCTACAACATGCTGAGGCTGGGAAGGATTAGCCTGCTTGTGTTGAGTAAACCGATGATACTCAATAAACAGTTTCTGTTGTAAACCCCTTAGGACGTGCAAAGCCACACTAGTTGGCATTAGACCAGATAAGCTGCCGAACCAGCTGTAATCTCATTTAGACCTGAGCTGATCCTCCTGTCCTTTCATTCCACAGGATCAAAGCAAACCACTGAGGAGGCAGCTGTATTATAGCAGCAGTGCTTGCTGGATGCGGCAAACATTTCATAAATTCCTCTCCTTGAAGCAAGCCTGCACATAATCTACCCAGAGCCAGTTCAATCAATGGATTTCTGAATTCATTAGTCTTATTATTACAGGATAACTGTTTTCTCCACATAGTGTTGTAGCTGTTGCAAGCCAACTTTGCAAAACAGCTCTTATTGCTGACCATTTCTTTCTGGTAATGTGCCTTTGCATTTTTGCAGTGCCACATGAAAATGATTTAAATCACTTCAATGCAGTATTTTTTTAAGGACTAGAAATAAAACCAATTCACGAATATTCAAGTAGGAAGCCTTGAAATATAGTACATTCTTCCAAGCATAATTACTGGCTACCTGTTTGAATGCTTCCATGCATCAGTAATAACGACCAATGTTTTCTGAGCTCAAATGATAACAGAAAAAGTAGGGATTATATCATTGTAGCAGCATAAATACAGACAAAAAAATACAGGTGTGAATGGAGTAATTCTAAGAAAAAGATTTCTATTTGCCTTTTACTCTTTGTGTTCTCTGGAATTAAAAAGGAAAAAATATTTTGATTGTTGAAGAAATGAATGGCACAACTTAGGAAAAACAGAAAACCACATAAGCAACAAGTCTTTTTAAACTAAGCAAAAATGAAAACCAAGGCACTGGATCAAATAAGACTAGAGGGTGCAACATTCGATTTCTGTATCACATTTGGACTTTTCACTCCAGCTGCAATTATAGATAAAAAATATTATAGTACAACCTTAGAGCTTTAGAAGAACAGAATGTGTAATTCAGAAAATGCATCAACTGATCCGTTTCCCACCAGTGAACTCTGTAATATAGCATATATTCACAGATCAACAAAGTAAAATTAGATTTACTTACAATGGAATATTATTAAAAATATTTTTCAGTCCTTTTAATTGCTAATTATATTGATCATTAATGCAATAACTTAGGTTTTCTGATACAGCTGCATTTAAAAAAAAAAAAGACAGAAAAAGGATCCAATAAGAATTATGCACCACAGCAGCATTTTTCTTAGGTCATATACAAGTAACTACTGATTCTTGGATCACTCCCATAGGAATTAGTAACCAGAGAAAAGTTTGGTCTGAAAAATAGGGAAGGCCAGGTAAGTCTCAGACTTAAAGTAAAAATAGCAGTGCTTATGACTTACTGTTATTTGCAGCCAGTATAAATATGCAGCACATTCAGGCACAAACTGAAAAGTCAGGAAGATCTCTCACAGAAGACTGCTCTGAGTTTACAGAGCACAAGAAAAAGAAAGACCTGTACCACCTTTGCAGGCACACCCTACCCTACCTACACTGCACAGATCTATTGAATATCTGTGTCTGGCTGCTCATGTTTTTATAAGAGTATAAAAAAAAGTCCATGTAATAAAAAGAATCAATGAAGTACAATAAAATCAAAGTTTAACACATGCAAATGATTTTTAACAGATTACAGAGAGATGTTTAGTATGAAACTTTCAAGCACTACAGATGTACTAGAGCATGTCATAGGCAGCTGGCAAAGATGAACAAAAAGTATTTGCACCCATCATCTACAGATGTGTAAAAAACTCACCACACATCTCTTCCTCAATCACTTAGAAACCATCTGATGTGCTAGTTAATGATTCCCCTCTCTCCACTTCATTCTTCAGACATAAAGGGGTCCCATTTAACATAATCACTTAATAACAGCAAAGTGATGGGTATCAGAACCCTAATTCTTCTAATATTTGCAAAATCCAGCTCTTTGTAATAATAATAACACCATGATAGCAAACTGTAAAACTGTGTAATTATACTTTAATTGTATTGTGAGGCATGCATTAATCACAAAGTTTAAGTACCAAGGATGGAATTATAATAATTCTGTAAAACAAATTTAAGCTAGCTAAGTAGGTCAGAACCACTAGCATGCAACAGGAGACCTCTGGGAATTTATCAGTTAATGGCTATTTATGTGCAAATGAGTGCCCTCCAACCCTCCCAAATCCTGTGTAGCTGAAGGGTATTTCTGTTAACCAGGAGCATGCTTAACTGCTGAGGCATAAATTAAACCATTTATTGGAATGATTTTAATTCTTCTCTCCCCCCACCCACTCTTACTACTCCCCTCCACCCTCACTAGCAGCACAATTTACAGTATTAATTTACATGGAGATAGGATTGCTGAAGAGTTTTCAGAAATTACTCTGTTTCAAAAAAGAGCAGGAAAAAAAAGAGAGAACAGGAAAATAAAAGAGCAAGAGATAAACTTTTAGTAAGAGACAGTAGCAATGCTACACTTCAAATCTTGGCAGGTTGAGCGATTAGAAAATCCAGAGGTTCAGTATCACAGCAGTGCAGTGCAAACTCTTTCATAATGAACTTTAATGAAATGAAATTCTGTTTTACATCCTCACAGAATCATAGAACATTTTAGGCTGGAGAGGACCTTTAAGATTATCAAATCCAAACATTAATCCAGCACTGCCAAGTCCACTACTAAATCATGTCCCCAGGTGCCACATTTCCTTTTTTCAAATACCTACTGGGCAGCCTCTTCCAGTGCTTGACAACCCTTTCCACCATGAAATTTTTCCTAATATCCAATCAAAACCTTCCCTGGTGCAACTCGATGCCATTTTCTCATCACACATTCTAAACTTGGAGAAGACAATGAGGCTCAAGGGGGACTGCATCCACTGTATTTTCTGTTGTAATGTTCAGACTGTACACATATCAAAGGTTTTCTTTCAAGAAAGAAAACAACTAAAATTTCTTGGCTGCAAGAAAAAAAATACCTTCAATTTTTGAGTTTGACTTGGAAAAAGCTAGCCATTTTTCATGTCTTAGGAAAATAGATACCTTTAGAAACTACTCGGAATCAAGATGTATTGAATTTTCACTGTGATGTAAAATGGGGATGATTTACAGACAATATAAATGATTTCTCAACACTTATAATCATAGCAGTAATTCAGTACAGCAAGGCATGATAATGTAAGCATAACTTCAAGGTTCACTTTTCGGCTTGCAATTTCATATGCTTGGGGTTTCTTTTTCTTCTAAGTGCATGCACACATATTCTTGCAAAGCCTAGTGTCCCAGAACAATAAAACAGCAGAAATCTGATTATCCTAGCATCAATTAACCACAGCTCCCTGTTACCCTAAACAGGGTCACATCTCCCCAATGCCTAATAATTACATTGTAAAATCCCTTGATTGCCTGAATATATTCACTCTCCCTATGATGTTCGGATGATCATGGTTGTGTTATAGTTAATTATTATTTAAGAGATGATCAGAGTACATTACTTTTTCTGATGTCATCTTTGCACCTAATACAAAATTCCACATAAATGTAACACATTGAACAAATACATACAGTTTTTCCTCACCAATTCAAGCTGTTGTAGAATACCCTTTAATATAAATAGGTATGGTGTGAATCAGAGGAATTCCCTGGGATGAAATCTTAAGCAGCTTTGAAATATTTTTAATAGTCAGATACATGGAACATTTACTGAAGTATTTCCAAAGGCACATCTCCAATAGCTAATCAATATATTCCTATTCAGGAAAACAAAAGAATATAATGAAAATATTCAGTTTTATTCTCATGGTTGACTTTTTCTAAGGAAAACAAGTAAGGAAACAAACCTCATTATCCTGGCAAGCACATCTGTACTTGCCTGTTGTTCCCTTCTCCTGCCCCTCAGTAAAGGATGACATCCCTGGCAGCAGGATGCTCCTGCTGTGTGCATTATGGCTGCTGTGGCTGCCTATGCAGCCCCTGCATTACCACAGAGAGAATCAGGAGATTTCTGCCTCTTAATACACATTTGCAAGTACACACATTAAACCAGACACTTCAACTGTTTGATAAACAGCCAGAAATTAATGAATGAACAGAACTATCTGACCAAAAATAACTTCACTCCTGTATTTTCAGAAGCATTAGCACATCTGCATTATCAGAGTCTGTGACAAGCCCACGGTTACCTCCCCCTTCCCTACAGTGAGGGGCTGCAGCCTTAATTATGTCTGTACCTTACAGCCATTGGCAGGGGCTCAGTATTGCCCTCAGGCTTTAATTAACCCTGATTAGAGATAAACTGGGCCTTCTGGTTGTGAAAGAGGGAATAGACAGTACCTTCAGCTTATCATACAACTAAGTAAACCACAAATGGCTTTTACCTTTCTCTACTTGCTCCTCCCCCCCAAAAAAATCAGGAAGAGGTCCCCACAAGACCCTGAGATGATGCACAATTTGCATGTTGCAGAGTGTGCTCTCCCCTTTCCAGTTTGTTTTTAGGGAGGACATAGATTGTGGCCTACTATTCCGGGCTCATTTCCCATTCAACACTTTTCACTGTCCCTGTTTTAGTGCCACTGTAAAGAAAGCTGGAGCATTTAGCTATTGGCAATTAATGACACTTGGACTTGCTCCAAGCCAAATAAAACATGGCAATGCACATTTACATGCCCTGTATCAATGCCTAAAAAAGCATTTGCAAGTGATTTTCTAGGCAGATTTCAAGACTCAAACACAAAAGCACCGAAAACCCATCACTGTTTTCAGCAGGGCCACTGTCCAGTGCATACAGTAGAAGCCATCTTTACACTCTCACCCCAGAAATTCTAAGAACAAGTAGGATAGTGTAGCACTAAACAGGCTCAATTGTTCTCCCTCCAGCAGAACAGGGAAATTTAAAAAAGCTCTAAAAAAAGATAATAAATAAGTTTGATTTCACAAGTCTCTCTTGAAGCCTGCAAGTGCTAGATTTGCAGCCCAGTCTAAATAACCACACTAAACTTCTGTCCAAAATTAGCCAATTCTGTCTTTGCTGGCATGAAGAACAGTAGAAAACCTGTAACACCCTTTTACATACTGGGTAACTTCTACTGTGTCTCCCCTCAACTCCTGCTGGCTGAAATCACTTCCATCCCACTTGTACAAACTGCCTACTCTAGTCAGTCATTTCTGTGACTCGTTCCAATTTTCAATTTATTCATAAATATTTTGTAAAATGACATATCCAGAACTGCATAGAGAACATCACAGCTAAAGAAAGAATAAGCAGCTTTTCTCACCTGAAGGAGTTTTATTAATACATCTCACAACAATATTAAGGGTTTTTTTTTTCCTAAAGCAGTCACATTAGGTCCTGTTTCCTAATATCATACAGGCTGTGTGCATAAGAAAGTCACTGTTAAAAATTGGCCAGTATATTTCAGTCAAATTTCAGATTTTCTTGCAGATCCTATGGTCTTAGAAACTGAAATAAACATCCTGTAAAGAGAGGTGAAAGTATAAGTACCAGGTTCGATTCCCACTCCTTGTAAGATACAAGGGAATCCACTTCACAAACAATTTCTGTTTTCTCCCCTGCACTAGGCAGAAACTGCTAGTGCAGGGACAATACTGGACCTTGCAGGATTCTGTGCTGAGCAGGCAGCAAAGTCTACAAGCAAGGGCAGAAATGGGGTAACAGCAATGGCAGCTACCCCACTTCACCCAACCCCAGATGTCAAGATCCTGCTTCTTTCGCCTCCTCATACTTTGACAATACAGCTGCCACATCAATCATTCTATGTTATAGTTGCATGTATTCTCCCTAATGTCAGTTTTTGCCCTTCACTACTTTCTCTTGGTGATGATAATTTATTTCAAAATATCAAAGTAATTTTAAATTTTGGTTTTGTTTTCCCTTTGAACACAGAGAAATACCCTCTAATTTCTGGCTATATATAAATTCAAACCCTAACATTTTTTCATCTAGTAAAACTAGTTTTTCTAAACAGTTCATTTTCAGTGATCTGAACAAATACCATTAAACACTGATAATACTAAGATTACACAAGTAACAGTGAAGCCTTACACTAGTGAAGATTTTGATGAAATTTTCCTCTCTCGTTCCTACAGACTCACACCATTTTACAGAAAAACTGTTTGTACTTTTAAGGCTGCTGTTTTCTTTTTTCTGTCCTTTTTTTTTTTTTTTGGTAAGGATACCCAGAAATGAGTACACTAGAAGTTGTTTATGTCCAAGAAGAAATTCAATCATAAGCAAAAGCATCCTAGGGGATGAAGAATCAAACAGTATACATCCAGAAAACAGAAAAACACTAAAGAGTAAATGGAAAACACAGAGTATTGAGATTCATCCCTTCTCTTCACTTGGTTGTTGCTTTCAAGAGAACACACCAAATTGTTTTTGCTGATTAGACAGTCCCAGAAGTTAGCAGCAGGAGTTGATGCTGGTAGGTTACGGTTGTCAGTAACAGAATCTGAAACAAATTTGGAAAAAATGAAGCAAGTGGCTATTTCTCATCACTGTAGTTATTACCCAGTTTCTGAAGTATGAGCAATGGTGGGAGGAACAAAACCCAAAAGCTTGTTCTACTGAACCACAGAACTGAATCTTTCAGAACTGCACAAAGTGATTCAATCTGTGTTGCGCCTTTTTGCTTTTCATTTTCCTCCATTAAGACAAGCACATTCATCTGTTCAGTTAGCATAAGGATTCTCCTTGGAGTTGGTTCAGATTTTTTCCTCCACTTTAAAGGTCAACTTTCTTTAAAACACATAGGCACAAATTAATTCTTCTCTCCAGAGAGATCAACTCCCTTCTCAGGGCTAGCAATGGAGACAAGAGTGCAAAGGGAAATATTCTGGGTGAAGCAGAGCCAGATGTGTCTGGTTCAATGCACGTAATTGACTCGTTTAAACATTCTTGACACATCCAAGACCGTGGCTTGCTGTTGTCCCAAAGTGTACATTTGCTGTTCTATCGGTCAGGTTTCTGATTCTCTGCTAAGAGCCCAGAAAGCCCGGGCACAGCTGGGCACTTGGGCAGGCCAGGGCGGCCGAGCTCTGGGCCCAGAGCCAGCTCCCTGTGCGCTCCCTCCATCCTCCCGCACAGGCTGTCAGTAGGAGGCAGCATTGGCTCTGCCAGCAGCAGCTCCACTCCGCAAAGTACTTGGGAGCGGGCTTCATTCTTCTGTCATTATATAAGCAAGATGACACTGTTCTCTAATCCAGCCAAAGCTGATAAGTACCATCAACCTGTCACTTCCTACATTTCAAATTCTAACATTGCAGCATCAAAGAGTTTTTACATTTCGATTTCTTTTGCTGGCAGCGGTCGGTAGCCTCTCATTCTCCCACGGTGTTCTAATGCAGCATTTGCACACCGGGGTTACTCCCAGCCTGAATAGCAGGTCATCCCCTACTCACTGAGCTCATCTGCGGCCCATGTGCTAGGCAATTTAGATCCAATCAGCCCTTATTTAGCTCAAGAGTAATGAGCAGCATAGTGACACAGACTTAAGCCTGACCCTCAGGACACTGCTCATCAAGCAGTAAAACTGTGACAAAATCATTCATCTTCCACCCGCTGGCAAGAAATAATACTCGCACTCACTGTATTACTTTTTCAAGACATAGAAAAAAAAAAGGTCCTGAATTTTCATGATGTGAGACATTAATTTGCAGAAAGCTGAATTCCCTTAAACCCCCCTGTTGCTATGAGCTCACCAGGGGGAAATAGGCCTTAGGAGACTGAAATGGAATAAAGAAAATTGCTTCAGCTTTCTGTTCATTTTAAATAAGCCTTAAATCTGACATGAGATATCCTAAAGAGAGAAGAAATATAGATCTTGTAAGGTAACGAAGAAACAATCAAAATTAAGAGATTAGAAGGCTACTTGCATATAATGATTTTATTGGCAAAAATATTTCTTTTGTTTAACATCCACAACAAAAAAAAACCCCACTCTATATGAAAAGCCATTCTCACACCTCATGTGAAGAATAAAAGGAAAACCGAGAGGAAAGTTAATTTAGGGAAAATAGTTTCAGAAGTGAGACACTTCCATCAGAAAACAAATCTGTGCTTTATGTCCTTCAGGGAGCACATATTTCTCCAAACAACTGCAGGGTCCCAAGCAGCAGGTTCTCAGTACACCTGGATATGATTTTACTCTCTTTCATGGATTTACTCTTTCACAACAGAAGTCTTGTACTGTTGTCAGGTAGGCTACAGAAAGCTTATGCGGATTAATTTTTGGTAGATAAAATGGATACAATGGAACACAAAACGTGTTTCCATTTCTAGCACAGGGGATTGAACTGTGTATCTTCATGATTCATGTCTGAGTACTAGACTTGAGTGAGTTTCTTTAGCTTTGGATATCTACCAAGACTAACTATTTTTTAGGTCTCAACAACTGAAAGGTTTTTAGATAGCTTTCAATGTTTCATTTTGTTCCAAAGTGATTCTAGAACAGAACAGTAGAAAAGAATATTGAAGTAAGAAGAGACTTAGAATGACCATCTAGTCCAATTGCCTGAGTAATTCTGAGCTGATCAAGAGCTAAAGCAAATTATTAAGGGCATTGTTCAATTGCCTCTTAAACATTGACACATTAAACACTGGGGTAACAAACACTTCTCTAAAAAGTTTGTTCCAGTGCTTGACCATCCTCTCAGTAAAGAGATGCTTCCTTAACGTCCAGCCCAAGCCTCCCCTGGTGCAGCTTTGAACCACTCCCAAATGTCCTATTAGTGGAGCCCAGGGAGAAGAGCTCAGCACCTCCCTCTCCACTTCCCTGGAGTCTGTAGAGAGGAATGGGGTCACACCTTTTCTCCAAACCAGACAAGCCCCAAAACCTCAGCCACTCCTCATAGGATGTGCCTTCCAGCCTTGTTGCCCTCCTTCTAAGGCAGATGCTCTCCATTACATCTTAAACATCAATGTGAAATTAATGTTAATCAATTGTTCGACTTTCATGTGTCCACCTACTGATTCAAGAAAATGGGCACTGAGAAAGGGAAGTGAATATTCTTGCAAACCTGAGCCAGGGACAGACGTACACAAGAACTTTCTATACGCAAAGTATTAGCTACACATTTCCAGCACATGCTGTTGTCCCATTTCATTTCTTTGCACAGTAATACTCTCAGAGCAGAGGAGAAACAACCCAAACACACATTAGTTTTAGCTAGCCAACTCTAAAGGTCAGAATACAAGGGACAAAGCTGTAAAACATTATTTTAAGCTCCAACAAAAACCTGAAAAAAAATCAAATTCCACAAAGGAAGAAAAGAAAACTCAGTTTTAATTACCAGAACCACACCTTAAGGCAACAACTGTAGCTAAGAACACACACACTATATTTCCTCAGAAAATGGTAACAGATAATTTTTAAGGATTTAAACACAGGAAATCTCAAAATGCTGCTATATTCTAAAGCAGTGCTCACTTCTCATGCATTAGACCATTTAGAGACTACATTTCCATTACACTCATCAGTTTTGTTAATGAACTTAAAAAACCCAGTAAAAATACTTTAAAAGATAGGTCCAGTTAGCATAGCAAGTCATGCTTGCTCCCCAAGCATAAGATAGATATTTGATGTAAAGAGAAAAAGAAAGGATTTATTTCCTTTTTTTCCACACAGGTAAACAAAGTTCACAGCAACTTTTAGTGGTCGTTCATTAAGCCTGGGAGATCTTAGAGCTAAACTAACATCTTCTGACTCTCAGTTCAGCTGCTTAGTCACAGAGTTGCCTTCTGTGCTTATCAGGCCATCACAGCTGGTAGCTCTAAATATCCTCACAGGATGGGATGGGTAAGAGAAGACTCATGATCTTCCAAACTCTTCTGAATACAGTTTTCAGAAGCTCAACATCAGAAAAAAGATTTTACAAAGACTAACACTATAACCCCTGAGGGGGAGGAAAAGAAGGAGGGAGGACCTTTCTATTCTCCTCCTGAGCTTATCTACTGACTTACACAGTAACAGAGAGGGGGAGAGATGCTTCTGTTGGTCTCGAAAAAGCTTCCCACAGGCTGTTTTGATGGCAAGTATAACTCAAAAAAAATTACAAATGACTGTACATTTCCATAGCAAAGATATACTGGATAATCCATTCCTATTGTGGTTTCTCTCACAACCTCAAGGCTAAACACATTCCAATAGATAGAAACATCCAGTTCTCCTGTTACCGTGGTCCAATTATTAATGTAACTTTTTACAAGAGACAGGTTTACGTGGTCAATATTCCTGTAAGATCTTATGAAATTTACACACTGACATTTTCAAAAATTAGCAAAAAAGCATAAATGGGCACAAATGCACAAGAACTCTTTTCAAACTAAAATTAGCATTTATTATGGTATTAGGTTAGTGGTACTTCTCATTTCTCCTATGGGAATCAGTAACAAGTCTCCCTGAAACTAGGCAAAGATGTTTGGAGCACAGCAGTGATTTTACACCTGGGCATGTACTCACATTTTGTAGTCCTGTAACTCTGTGCTAACACTCAACAAAACCCAAATGCCAGCATGACAATAACAAGAGAAAGCTCATGTCAAAGCAATACCCCATTACAATACAAGACATTTCAGCATCTTTCAAACACTTATTTTAAGAATAACATATTGCAGTGCCAGCACCTACAGCCGATTTCTCCAAATCTTGTATCCATTTTTACAGCAAGTTCTGTCAAATCCATTTAATGCCTGTATTTTTATTAACCTAGGGCTTCTTTTTGTGCCATGAGGCACTCAGATGACAGATAGTGCTAGGGATTTGGAACAAATGAAAGCACACATAGGCAAACATTCTGCATTTACCTTTCAGTACCAAAAAAAAAAACCAAAACAAAACAATCAGGATTTTAAACAATTGTTTAAAAGCAGAGAACAAAAATAAAGGAAAAACTTATGTCTGAGCTAGAAGATGAACGCTCCAAGTAAACATAGGAAGGAAGCACTTCATATTTTGATTTAGGGGAGTTCCTTGATTATTTACTGTTTATTTTACTTGCTTTTTAAAAGGAGACAGTTTTAAAATACAATCTTACACTTCACAGTGCATCTTTCTATGAAGATCAAATACTTGCAAGTGCCAGCAAGTAGCATCTTGATTCCAATTATCCACTCACCACATATCAAAATCTGATAAAAATGAGTTCTCCTGCCAAGACATAGTTCTATTTAAATATATGGATCCCAAAAAAATCATAATGGGAACAACCAATAAAAAAGCAGTTTAAGAAACCTTATTTAAAACAGTCTAACCATAGGTAAATACAACAATCAAAAGCTACCAGTACTTTTCTAGCAGACAAGAAAAATACAAGAAAAAGCTGGAAAGGGTTATTTTAAAACACTGTAGTGTAAAAATGGTGAAGGTGGGGGTCTCTTTTCAGATGTCTTTTAAGAAAAAAGAAAGAAAGAAAACAAGCGCACTTTCAAATCCTCGTATTGCCAAGTTTTAGCCCAGAGCAAGTTTTCACTGCTATGTTACAAACCCTTGAAAATAAAGGTTTATAATGGAAATGCTGACAGACCCTTAACCACAGCAGCATGAATAGCTATAATTAAAGAAGAGCTTTTGGCTACACCTCACTCTAAAAACGAAAGACTAGAATTTTTACAGTATCCTCAAATAAAAACAACTGGGAAACCTGGAATGAGATTCCAGCAATCCAACAAGATATGTTGAAGGGGACTGCTAAAACTATTTGACATTTTAAGCTTTAAATATTGAGGCACTTAGTTAACACAACCAAGTCAGTATTTTCATAATGCTGCTTAATCAGTAATAAAGAATGCTCCTGTGAGCCATCATCTGGGGTTAGCAGAAAGTAACACATGAAGTTATTATTTCCTAACAGCCTAGAGGGAGCTGCTTGTCTCTTTAATCAGTGATCTCACTTCCTTCCTATCTGTAAATTCCCTGTCATACAGTTATAAAATTATTAAGAGTGCAGTGTACAGAAAAATTACATTTATGAAAGGCCTACTATCTTATATCAGCCTGGATCATAAAAACAAACATTTCCTCCTTTTCTGAATATCAAAACAGACCAGGCCTAATCAGTCTGGTCCATTTGGTAGTATTTTAACATCTGGTTAGCACAAAGTCATCCATATTTTGTGAACCAAAAAAATGGTTTTAATATTGTTTTATTTGCATGGCAACAGAGAACTGACTGTTTTCAGTGAGTCTGTCAAAGCAGGAAAATCACTAACATTTTCCTGTGCTATATAACCTGAAGATCAAAGTGTTTTATAAGTGTTAAGGAATTTAGTTCCTCTGTAGATGGGATAAATAGGCTGGTAACAGTAACCAAATGTATAAATATAGAAATTGAAATAAAGAACTGTTAAAAGCAAGGCTCTAAAACCCTCTCCCACATCAATTACTATTTGAGCAGGCTGGTAATTCAAATATTTCATCAGAACCACTTTTTGTAAAAAAAGGTACTAATACTGTCCTGTACCTTGTCTGTGATGACCTGAGAAGTCCAGATTGAACTTCCATGCCCTCTTCTCTGTGTTACAAGAGAGCCACATAACCCCCAGCCCTGGAAAGCTTAAAAATAATGCCAAGCTATAAAATAGGCAGTTTTTTCACCAGTCTCAAATTTCTCCCTATTTCATCTTTAAAAACAACACAACAAATGCTGTGTATTAGCTAATAGAGAAAATGTCAAAGTATTTTTGAAGTCTCCAATTTATTCCAGGAAATACATTCAGTTGAACTGAAATAATAAATAATAAATCAACTAAACTTAGTTTTGTGCTTCATCTTTTTTCAAAAGACTGCCTAAAAAACAGTTGTCTTTGGATCTATAAGCTATTGACAGCTGCAGTCAAACTACTAGACAATAACAAAGAAGCTAGTTAAAGAGAGATCTTGCATATGGGCCTCAGTATTCCTATTATGCACTCTTCCACAGCTCTTTACACATATTTCAGTCTTGCACATTTGAAGTAATGGCAGATCAATAGCTGCCTCTTAATATCTTATGGAAAAAAAAGCAGTTTGGGCTTCAAACTGGAGGACTGCTTCTCAAAGGCATCAGTAGACAAAAAATATGCTTATTGAAGGGCACTGTGGATGTTGAAAAATGAACTAGTACATCAAAGCAAAACTGCTTGAAAGTGGTAAAATATGATTTCCTTCTTTCCTATCGAACCCTAGACAAGTATTTAAATCTCTGCAAGTGTAGTATTTGAATGCAACCTTGGTGAAAGAGAAAAAAATAGAATGAAGTCTGAAAACCAGAATACATTCAATGAAGAAACAACCAAAAAAACCAATACCCCCCCAACTTATGTAATTAACACCGACAATATTTTCCAAGTTTCCTGTACCAAAGGAGAGATGATATTGTCTGAAATAGAAGCAATTGGATGACTTTCTAAAGAGACATTAATTCATAACAAAATATCAGGATGTCAAGCCTAATCTCCTGAAACAGTAAGGAAACATGGCAAAAAGATTCTATATGCACTGAAGTATTGGTGGATTTTGAAATCTAGTATATCATTCACAGCCCATCAGAGATTTCTCTTTCCTTTTACTCTGTTTTGGTAAAAAAATAACAGGAACTACACTTTAACCCTAAAACCAGAATGCTAGTCTATATCCACAACTTAACTCAGTAACTTACCGAAGTCTGGCGAGAACAACCTGAAGAAAATTCAGGACCATGCTCAGCTCAGCTCCTCGACACGCAGGCAGCAGCATGGTAAAGCCATCATTTAGCAACTTTTCCTCAGAAAGGCTCAAGTAGCAGCTGGTCTCAAACACTTCCTGGACACCATCAATGTAGGTTGATAGTAGAGTCCAGAGATTTTGTCTCTGTGTGTAGTCATTTTTGGTTACTAAAAACTCCTTTGCCTTCTCGCGGAAAGCATTTGAGATTTTCTCGGCTAGGGCACTAATGTCCATGTTCTTCTCAACATAAATTAAAAGGAAAGCAAAGTGACCTCTCCAGATGAGAGCTCTCCGAGATGTGGTGATGGAGGATGGAATCAGGAAATCCAAAAGATCCAACACCCGACTCACTATATCTTCTGTCTCCGCAACAATTGCCAGCATGAGGAACAGGTTAAAGAAGTTGTGCAGCCCCACTTCTGTCAGCTCCTGCATTCTTTTCCGATGGAACTTGGAATAAATCCTACATTAGAAAAACAAAAAAACACAGGAAAGTTTCTTAAGGTGTGCAATTTTCTATCTTCTTGAGTGACTAAAATTGTATTTTAATGCTTTTAGTTTACAGTTACCTGCTTCCAGCAACCCTTAAATACTCTTTTTTCTCATTACTCTTATGGCTACTGGAACAAATACGCTCTTCCTGTTTCTGCTCATGATTTAAAACACACATTGTTTCCTACTGGAGGTCCAGCCTGACCTTTCCCCCTTATCTAATCTCTAGTACCAAGCTGACCAAAATGTTATGAGTAGACTCTCTCTACTCTGTGATGAGTGTCCTCCATACCGTGCCTGCATCAATCAAGTTTAGTCCATGAAGGCTCCTAGGAAAGGAAGCTGTCAAGTGGCATCTCCTTGCAACAGCAAACTATTCCTGCACACCAGCTTCTTCCCTGGAAACTTCCTCATTTCCACATGGAAATCAGCTACTGGTTTCTGCTCTATTTTGTTATAGTGCTGCAGCTGCTGTGATCAAAGTCTCACCTACCAAACCATCACTGCAGTAAAAGGAAGATTTCTGATGGAAAATTCCTTTTCTCCACAGTGCTTTGCCAAAGCCTGTATCAACTTGTACTGCACACCTATGGTATGGACAGGCTTTAAAGAAAACAGAGAAACTGAGGCATTTGGAAAAGAAACCTTTCTCCAGACAGGAGGATGTTAAGAAACTTTATCTGTATTGCTTACAGGACAGTGCTCAAGTCAGACACAGCCGATGGTGACAAGTACTGCTACTTTGAAACTTTAAAGTGGTTGACAGAAAGGAAAAAGTTTATACAAAGAGATCTTTTCTGGGACTTTTGCTTGGATGAGGATTTTTATTTAAAAGTCCCCATTCCTACAACAGAGGAGTAAGATGAAAATGGCATAACTTCTTGATTTTTGTCTTTAAAATTTTGGGTATGTCCTTCATCTTTAATTTAAAATAAGTTCCACTTACAGTAGTTAAATAAGTGCTGTTTTCCTATTCTGTCACCTGGAAAATAGTTGGAAGTGGTGTTAAGGTTATGAAATCTAGCCACCAAAAATTACAGCAAATCCAATTAATGTTGTTTAGTAGTAAATTACTACTGACAGGCATTTATGTTTTTCATGCATCAATTAATGCTTGGTTAGCTGCTGAAAACAGAGTTCATCCCAAAATCATAGCTGTAGGCTGTTAAATTTTGCTACTTGTATAATTGATTTTTTCAAGGTAGAAATGATAAGTACTGGTTGAGCAGACTGATGCACTGTGTGTTTTGTGTTATAATTCCCCCTCTTAAATTAGGGACAGTAACAAGCTATAATAGCACAAAAATGTAAGTATAATTTCATTTCAGTTAGAACAGAGTAGGCTAATTAAATTTTTTTAAAAAAGCAACACACTGATACAGATTCTAACAACATATTTGTTTCTACGTAGTTGCAGAGATTTAGAAACTCAAACTTTAGTGACTGTAACAACTTCTGAAGTGTACATAGACATTAGGCATACTGTTCTTTTCTGATTGCCAAGATAATCCTTTCCTGGAAGAAAAACACCACATAACTTTGTAAGGTGTGTATACACATGAGCATTTTTTAATGTTTATTTCTTGCATACATGAAGATCTTACTAATGCTTAATAAAATTTTAATTAATTTTATTAATACTTTATAAAATATTTTTTAAAAACTGAAAATCCTAAACCAAAACTATCTCTGTCTTCTCTATCTAATGAAAAAAATTTAACAGGTCTGTAGTGATCGTTATAAGTGCTATCTCATTACTATAAGAAAACTCTCATGGATTCAGTAAGCATCTAAAACATCAAGAGTTTCATTTAGAGCATATATATTTTATAGGTTTTTATATTATGGCTGACTGTACTTAATTAGTATGTTTCAAAATTAAGTGAAAAATAAAAATCCTCACGAAAATATTATGAGAAATTTTGAAAATCACTGAAAAGAAATAAAGTATTTAAATGAAAATGTAGGTCTAGCAAGTTTCAGTCTGCATGTTCTTGAACAACACATGGCTTACATGCAGCTCAAATACAATTTCTGTGCTTTAATTACATTATCTGTCTGGCAACTGGTTTGTACCACCGCACTGGTTGCCAGTCTACCAAATTCCTGGCCAGTGGGACGAGGTAAATCATCACATGCTATGAATGCCAAGGTGTTTTTTGGACCCAGTTACAGCCTCAGCTGGCAACAGGAACTTCAGAGAACAACTGCTTTCTTCAAATTATGAATCACCCTGGATCACTCATCCCCTTTACTTTGTCATGAGCAGAGTGCTCTCTGCCTTGCCTGTGGCTGGAAGGGCCCCTGACCCACTACACTTGTTACAAAATGAGACAAACTAAATAGCATCCATACCGTCCTTTAATTTGTTTCCAAGGATGCACACCATTGTTTTCTTCTTTCATAATCCGTGCCAAAATGCTGAGGAAAATGAAGTAACTGTTGCTGGACTTGTACAGAGAAGGGATTTGCTGCTCACAGCAGCAGCGTTTCACCAACTCAAGCATTGACAAAGAAGTCTTACTAACATTTGCCAGATCCTTTAGACCAAGCCAGGGAACAGTAAAACAGCTGTTCTAAAAGAATAGATGAAAACAGAAATTATTATAAATAAAAATAAATGCCAATATTACAAACACAGTAAGATTAAGATGTACCCCTTCACAGAAACAAAAGGATATGTTCCTACCACAGCTAAAACAATAAAAATGCATTGTAACTGTATGCAAAGGACTTTCACAAGATCTTAAACTGAATAGTCATGATCAAAAATAAGAGTTAAAATATAATATCATATTCTATTATTTCATAATGTCATGGACCATAACAAATTTAAACATGATTTCATTAAACAAACATAGCAAATTTAGGGATACTGCCATTGACTAGGTAGTTTTACAGAAGTATAGCAATCAAGCTTGCCTACAGGAAAATCAGAATTAATCAGCAAAAATCAAGGACTGTCTACATGCAATTCTACATTTTTATATATTCATCTACTTACCAGATTCTTGCTGTAATAATCCCAGAGTATGGTGACAATAGATAGGTTCAAATCCCAGAAGCTACACAGAGTCAAACAGCACTGAAGATGCATTCGTAAGTGTTCCTCTAACACACCAGCCTTGAAAACAAAGTAAGAAATTAATTGTAGGACACATAAACCCAGTACTACCAGACTATTCAAAGTAATTTTCTAATACAAAAATTACTTAAAATTATATACTGTTGAGTAAATGCATCTGCTAATACAAGCAATGAACTCAAAAATAAAAGCTGACAATTGCACCCTGCAAACCAGCCAATGTTGTTTCATCCCAGAATCACAGAATCTTTTAGTTTGGAAAAGACCTCTGAAAAGGTTCATAGAAAAGAAAATAGGAGATGCCAAACAATTTGAATAGTGAAGTATTCAGGTTTGTAACTGTGGGATAATGAAAGTGGAATTCTTCTCATTCAGCTTTTGGTAACAGCAAAACTGAACTTTCATGGGAGGTAGGATATTAAGAGCTCCATGCCCTGACTGAAATAATGTGTTTAACCCAGCCTATTTTAGGCATCTACTTTAGGATGCTAATTCCTGTAAGGGCTTTATTGCCTCCACTGACTGCAAAAGTGGTTTAATGGACCAACTTGTGTGCAGTTGTCTTAAGGGTAGACTTGCATGTGAGTCTAACACATGGCTTTCAAATAACAGCTAAATACTACACATGCCTGGAATTTCTAACATAATAAAGGGAATGAAGAAATAAACAAATAAATAAATGCCTGAGATAAATATTGGGACACTGCCCCCTTCAACTCCAATTACAATGCTAGGTCCTTAATTATGTGCCAAGCACACCCACCTCAGAAAACACTTCAATTAATGACCTGTTTAAATAAATCACTAATTCCAGGTGATGGGAAAAGATAACGTTAGGTTATATTGAATTTTCTTTGAGTTCTTGGGTTTTGTTTTTTAGAGGGTTGCTTGCTTGGTTATTTTTGTTGCTGTTTGAAAATATCTTTTAGTACCTGTTACTAGAAGAGTAGGACTTTTAAAAAGGGCATGAAGTGATAGGACAAAGGGGAATGGCTTTAAACTGAAAGAAGGTGGGGTTAGATTAGATATTAGGAAGAAAGTCTTCACTGGAAGGGTGGTGAGACACTGGAATATTGTGCAGGAAAAAGCTGTGGATGCCCTGTCCATGGAAGTGTTCAAGGCCAGGTTGTATGGGGCTCTGAGCAAGCTGGTCTAGTGGAAAGTGTCCCTGCCCATGGCAGGGGGGTGGGAGGTACATGATCTTTAAGGTCCCTTCCAAACCAAACCACTCCATGATTCTATAGCTTACACACAATGCTACTTGTTATGACTCACTGTCTCTTGTAGTGGCTTTTTTTTTTTGTTTTCAATGCCACACAAGTGAGCCTCACTCATTAACTTGTCTCTATCTGGCTATACATTCATGTGGAAAACTTGACTTGCTACACTTTATCACAACACTACAGACAATTATACAATCACCTACAATAACTTCTAACCACGCCTGCTTTCTCTTCTCATGAACAATTCATGTAGGCATATGGCTTCTAAAGTGGTATATTCCTAAACAACTTGAAAACTGAAAAGACATTTTTAGTTGTCATAGAAGATCATATATTCAAGACATTATGTGTAAGATACAAAACCCAATGAAATAGGAAAGTAACTTTCCAGTAAAGACTCATTAAAAATATCCAGAATACTAATTCAAATGTAATAAAAATGCCTACAAATGAAAGGTGATACTCAAGTATTTTTTTTATATATGACTTACTTAACTATTAATTCAGTAGACTTCCCAAAAATAACCACTTTGCACCAAAAACAAAAGACAGAAGAGCTGATATTTTTTTAATGAATAAAAGCAGGCGTCTTGATATAAAACAAAAAAACCTGCAGCTGAGCATACCTATTTCTCTAGAGGGATCTACCCAGTTACAAGGATGTAAAAATACCAAACAAAAACAAAAGAAAACAAATCCCAAAACACACATCATTCAGAAAGGCAATGCTTAGTCTTGAAGATGTATTTTGAGTCTAGGGTTATGTTTAGGATCTAATTCAACAAACAATGACTGCTTCAGTTAAATTAATTCAACAATAAACACAGCAATTGAAGCTGAGCAGCTTCAATTTGAACCATTATTTATCTGTCCAACAATAGTTTTAGAACAGTTTCCAAAACCAAGATAGCACTGAAGGTTTTATCTCAAATTTAATATGAAAGAGTTATCCAGACTTCAAATATCCCTGGGATTAATGGATTCTCTCATTGCTCTTTTGCTTAAAATGGTCTCTTGCACTGCTGGAAATACTATCAGGACTCTTGAGGTAGTCAGCTTTTAATTTATCACAGAAGGGAGGAACACCAGATACTATCAAAATGATAGTACTATCTAAACATAACATTTTTCTCTTATGACCTCCTACTGTAGTAACAAAATTGGTTTTCCTAGAAACCCAAGAAATACTTCTCTATCTCTTCTAAGGTAGAATTAAACAAAAAATATGGTGAAAATATAACAAAATGGAGGCAGAAATGAAACAGCACAAAGCATTTCTTTTCTAAAATGAAAAGTCTAATAAGACAGACTGATATTAGTTCTTGCAAACTAAAAAGCTTTTGATTCTCACAATAAAACTTCATAAACACAAATTCCTCTTATACTGACAACCCACAAATTTAGTCAGTTTGATGTTGCCTAGTAGACAAAAACAGTTATGATAATGGTACTACTACAACAATTTTCATTTTGTAGTACAAATAGAATTGTAAACCAGCTTTTTCTCTTCTTTTGGAAGAGAATTCCAAATTACAAAAAAAGTAGGAAACACCCCATGCCACTAGCTTCCCCCAAAATGCCTTTTTTGTGATAGAACTAGGAATTTTTCACATGAGCAATTTTCTTCAACTCTTATCCATCTAGAATTTAAAGAGATCGATTTGTGGCTGAAGAACTCAGCTGTTGGTCAACTGTTTGAAGCTGAAAGGATATATCCAAGGAAGGAGCACACTACACTTGCCCAGGAATCCCTGATTGCTCATATCTTCCCACAGGTGCTTTGGCTTCCCATCACTATTGATCCCTTAAGATGAACAGCACCTTCACATCTTTTTCCTTGCCCAGCAGTAGACTGATTGTAACCTTAAATGGGTTCCTATCTGGAACAAGGCATTGCAGCACCCCTCTACCACCTTCATCTGGACAGGCAGCACCTTTTTTAGGGGGTCTTCATCACACCCAAAATCAACCATATCCTAGATTAACATGCCTTAGACTCTCCACTGCCTGCATGTGGACCACTAAAGGCAACAGTATTATTGAAACTACCAAAATGCTGCAGATTTAACACTGGTTAGGCATTTTGGTACCCAATACTTAGCTGTCCTAAGGATGTTAAAGCTAACTCCAGCTTCTGCTTCTTCATGATGCTGTTATACCCTCGATAGCTGCAGTGGTGCTTATTAAATCATCTTTTCACAGCATATAATTTGAAGCTCACATGAAGAAAAGTAAGTCATTGGCAGGAGAGAGATTATCGATTTACCTTACAAGTGTATGTTCTGCACCTTTTTCAGATGCTTTTGAACACACAAAACTACACATACTTGATTTCTTCTTCATTTCCCCCATTCTGTACAAATTGCCATTCTTCTGAGCATGTACAGTCTACAAGCTATAGGGAAATTAGGGAGTAACAAGCACAAGAAGATTATGAGGTTGATGAACACAGTACTAAATATGATTTGTTTTTAAGTTCCCATATACCTAAAAATGAAGTTTTTAACTACCAACTCCAGCCCTCTCTAGCAAGCAGGTGATTCAGCACTATTACTTCTTTTAATTTATTTTGCACAGATATTGCTGTGCATCTTTAGTAGATAACAGGCTATATGCTGAAAAGGATGGCTCAGATAGGATTAACTAACAAAATCATGCCAAGTGTTAATAGGCAGTATCATCAATTCTGTTCTGCTGTTCATTCAAGGAGTACTATTATCACTTTTGCTTTTTCCCACTTTTCCATGTGCCATTTCCATGCTCTGTTATTGACTTCCTGATAACTTGTGGTGCCTCTCATTACTACAGTTTCTGGGCATAAAAATACTTAAGAGATGCAAAAGGCTAAGATAAAAGGTAGGAGTGGCCACTGGAAGCTGACAGATAAAAACAGGAGATGGACATTCCTACTGGTAAAAGAATTCTCCTTCCTAGGCACTGTCAAGAAGGCTGCTGTGCAGGGAAGGGAGCAGGATGTGGTTTTTAAAAAAGTACTACGTTTGCTCGTGCATGCACATATAGGAATTAATGTTCCCCAAGGAGCACTTCCCTCGGGCAGCTAACTCCATAATGCAAGAAAAAATAATGAATAAAAAAAGGAAATAAACTAGACGGCTCCTTAGATGGTTGGTAATAGTTACAACCATGTCTTTGGCAAATGAGGGTTTGTTTTAATTCCAAAAGTGGTTGCCTTTGGAAATTAAAACACGTATTTGCTTCATATTACTGTGTCATGACTGACTCAATATGCAAGTCTTCTGAACTTGGCCACTTAGCTGCCTTTCTAAACTGTCTACAGTTCAGTACTTTTTTAACAGAAGCATCAAAAACTGTGTAGTTTATGTATGTTCAGCTTCAAAGTAATCTTTATTCAAAATAATAAACACAAGAAAAGGGAATTATTTTGAAGAAAAGAACCTTAACTACAGATATCTTCTGGACATTTCTGTGTCTCAGGTTGCTGCCATACAGAAGATGCAAATAGGAAGGTGGCTAATGAGCTACTCACAGTTTTTATGCATCTTATCTAAATCTCTCCAATTTCTCTCACAGAATGGTAAGCATCCAGTAAGTAATGCCATCACTGGGGTTTTAATGTATATGCACAGTTTGTATTTCCAGTCATATACTGGACTTAATCTTTTAAGCTGAAAGACTACATAAGCAAGCATTAGAATTTACGTATAGAGTGTTAAAAATCTGACAAATCATACTATCATTTAAACTCTCCTAACAACCACAAGTATTTTCTTGTTGAAACTGTAGTTGTAACAACTATTGTTCCATATTCCAGCTTTAACTGTAGTTGTTGCCACTTCATAAGGAAGACAGTCATAATAATTAAAAAACCCTAAATGATTCCCCTTCTGCTTTCAACAACAGAACTTTGCAGGATTTTTCTTAATTTCATATACCAAATGAAAAAATAAATTTCATAGACCAAATAAAAAAATAAACATGTTTATTCTTGTCTTACAAGAATATACAAATAAAGAAATTACTTTTACAGGTGTTGCTGATACAACATTTGCAATTTGTACCATGCAACTTCAGAACAAATTTACAGAGTTCCAACATAACTTATTTTAAAAACTTGATGAACAGCATATTTAAAACCATATTAAAAGGAGGTCAATTCTGACCTCTGGGCCATGAAGCATTGCATTAACAGTTCTGCAGAAAGAAAAATGATAAGGTATGAAATGAGTGCTCAGAAACTAGAACCTTATCAGTAAGAGTTTGATTCAAGCCTGTAAGACAAATTGCTCAGCAAGGCAAGTCACCTTCCTGCTGTGATGAGGATATAGCTGAATTTTCAATGCAACTGACTATCTCCTTCATCATGTCTCCTCAACTTGATATCCTTACATTCGGTATCTGGTTTACATTTTCTAAGCATCCAGTTCTTATTCTGAATACATCTTGTCTGAGAAGCCATATACTACCCTTCCAGGATAATTATCTTTTTTCTTTATCTGACAATTTAGCATCAAGCACAAGCACTTTAAAGCAAGTGGAACTGCTAACAAGGAAGGAACTGTACACTGTCATAGTTCAGCTATGTCAAGGTTGTTCATTTACCAGTGATAAAAACACTACAACTCCAAAAATACACTTGTTAGTTGGACTTTGTTTCATGCACTGTCTTTTCCTGAAAGCATCCTGACACTTTCCTTGTTCATTATTCTTTCCTTTATACACTTACTTGAGCATCAGTGGATTTTTTAAGGAGTTCTTCCACAAATTTCCAATTGGATTCCTTCTGTTTCTGAAAAATAATTATCAACATGAAACAGCATTTGTATCCCTTACAGGAAGCACTATGTAGTAAGATGAAAGTAAGCAGGCAAAATATTTCCAGAAATATTTAATTTCGTGACAGAATACTGCAGTCATCACCAAAAAGAACTTTTTTGTTGTATGAATGTAATTGATATCTTTCCTAAAAATTAGCCCTCAGAAAGCTAGTAAAAAGCAAAAAATAAAAAGTATGCAACTTGAACCACTTTAAGTGACTCATTTGCAATCCCAGCCTTCACTTTTAATGGAGATGCAAAACATTCAGACATTTTTTATTAGTCCAAGCAGTATGTCTTACAGTTTCTTTAACACTCTGTAAAAACGAAGCTATAAGGGGTAAGAAGGAAGAAAAGGTACAATCTCACCAATCTCACATTTTCTTGCTTTTTTCTTTTCCACCCATTTATGAAAAGTGGGAAAGAAAAGGGTAGAGGGCTTTGCAATGAAGGCCATTTTCTCAAAACCAAAAAACAAAAACAAAACAAAGAAAACCCAACAAAACAAAACACAAGAAAACCCAAACAAAACATACTTACATTTCTAGGAGATCCCACAATCATCTCTTATATTCAGCTATGTATATAGCTTCTGCAGATAAGTGAACACAGTACTTCCATCATTGTCCTACCTTACTGGTTCCCTCCATTACCACAACTGTTAAGCCTTGTACATTGTTCTGCAGATAGCTGTCCTTTAAATATCAGTTTAGAACTTGCAATAAAGACTATTTTATGCCTTGGTAATTGAAATATAACTACTTTCCAGCAGCAACACCATTACGCTCCATCCTCCTCTGCTATTGATTAAACCAGTTAATGGTGTGACTTGGTGACACAGAACTCCAGAAAGTAGCAAGAAAAATTTAAAAATTAATTCTTTTAGAAGATGCACTAATACTCATCCATCACTATTTGCCTACTTGGTGACTTTGCATTTTTGCAACACAAGAAACAGAATACTGAGAAAGACAATGGTAACAAGTCACAGTCCATAGACTGTTTATGGAACAAATATAAATGAATGGACAGATCTACAGAAAACTACACTAAAGCTGTGATTTCATGATTCAGGAACTTGACCCAGATCAGTTAAGAAATTCTCACTGCTTCTTCCTCATCCTGACAGCTCCTCTTTCTGCCTTCAGAGCTGTAGTATGCCACTGCTCAGTTGTTCTGGTACTTCTGTTTGCGGGACTCAGAGCCAGAACAGAGAATCAACACAGAGCTTTAGGAGAGGAAGAAAGACTGAAAAAGGGAATAGGGCCTGACTTAGGTCACAGGAGAGGGACACAAATACTTGTGCCAGAACAGCAGAGGGCTTATCATGCCTAGAGTGGTGAACAGGATTTAAGCTGTTACTGATGCCAAAGGCTCTGTATCATGAAACCAGAGCTAGCATCCTGTCAGAAGAAGACACTGCATCAACAGACAGCCAAGGAGTAAAGGCAGCACTTCCACAACAGGTAAACCCAGACAGATCTAGCCAGTATTTACATCGGATTTTTGACTGACTGTATTTTAGAACCTGATGTTATGTGAATATCTACACACTGGGAACATTTTACTGCAGATTTCAAGTAAAGCTAAGGATCTGCTAAAAGGCCACTTTTAGCAGTGATGAGTAGATATTAGCATTATGCTAAAAGTCCATGAGAGCACTGAATGTTTGTATCAGCCTCCTTAGAACATGTTTTTAGCAGTACCATAGACCAAGGACACATGTTTTATACAACAGGTGTTTATTGCCAAAGTTCCAGGTCATCTGCAGTATGCAGATCACCTTACAATATCTTGGAGTAATCTAGGGCAAACTCCTGACACCAATTGGGATTGATTACAAAGGTGCAGACAGGTTCAGCCCAAACTGAGGAAAGAAGGACACCAGCCACCTGCTGCACTCTTTTTAGTTACAATTGTATCTGTATTTTAACAGACTTGTTTCATTCAAATCCCAATAGGTTCATATCCAAACAGTATTCCCTACTGCACTGACAATATGGCACAGCACCTGTTTACCATGGTTTACAATCTATCCCTTTCAAAGAATATATAGAACCTACATCTTCGATTCCAAAACCTTGTGTCTTAAAACATCCTTCCTCCACCCCCAGAGTCCTACAGATCAATAGAACCCAGAGACCTTACAGTGCATAAAAGTGCTGCTGAAACCAAAAACTTGAGCTGAGTTTGCAGGAAGAAACTTTTGCAAGGACTAACAGCTGAGTACCTGGAAAAGCCATATTAGGCTTCTTAGCTGGAAGTCCATGTTTGCATATCTTGCCACATAGACATTTCAGATTATTCTATTCAAAGGCAAGAATTCTTAGCCCCAAGTAACTCTGCCTATATTACCTTAGCCCACAGGATATTAAAACTGACCCCTGCAATGTTCAGAAGTAGCAAATTTTCTCATCAGGTCCCATCTGAGTTTTAAATATACAAATCCTGCTTTTAGAAGAGTGAAGTGGGACCTGAACAGGGGAATATGGAAAGAAACATATACTATGCATCCCTCAGAACTGTCTTTAAGAAACCTGTCCAAAATTTTCTACTTTAAAAATATGGTTTCATATATGTGAAACATATATTCAATATATATGATTCGTTGTATATTTGAAATTGCATTATATGAGCTAAAGGGGAAAAAATAAAAAGAAGCAGGTCTGAAACCTATTTAGAATTTTAAAAGCTTTCATAACAACCTTACGGCCATGCAGACCACATTAAAAAATTGGAAATCTTCCACAGATGACACAGGCTTAGAGGCAATTTTTGCTACAGAGCACATGAATAACCATGGTTATGACATGTCACCCTCCCACCTCTGATCACAGTTAATTAAAAGAAAGCATGTGTCACAAAGCCATTGCATCATATGTTTAATCAACAAAACAGGACTACACTGAGTCCTCACGTAATTCTACTGGCTTCACAAATTTGTATCACAGACTATTTTACTTCATAATGTTCAGAAAATATTTGAGGTTGCAATTGAAGGAGGGGATGGGACCTAAAGGGATGGTTACCATCAACTGTCTATGACACATTACATTACTGTGGTGGGTGAAAAGGCCCTGATGTTACTGATAAGATTTTTTTGTACAAGAACAGGGATCCCTGGACAAACTCATTGTAACACTCAGAAATGCAAAGCACAGCTAACAGTTTGAACATTAAGACAATTGGAAACATCAAGGGGAGCATGCACAGGATGGTCTCCTGATTTCCAAATCAAGACTTGGAAATTCTCACAGGTGGAGTCTAAGGAAAAGGTATTATTTAATCTTGGGTAAGTCACTTCCTGTCACTGTGTCTCAGATTCGTATTTTAAAATAAGAACAACAGGAATCCTTTTTTCCATTCTACATCATTTTTTGGCTTATGTAAATAATAGTGCCTGGGGCAAAAAAATAATCTCTCATGAGGCTGAATACATAGCATCTATCAGAGTGAGATACAGGAAAAAAGCCCCAATGATCAAAGTAATCAGTATCACTGTATTTGGATGAGGGCATTAAATATAAGAAACCCAGTATAAATGTGTGCTTCACACTGATTTCTGTATTTATCTTGAGGATAACCTTTTCTGACTTCCTAAATTCCTCTAAGAAGCAGGAAGTGTAGTAATTCTATGTTCCAAGTTCCCTCTACAATATGCTCTGCACTGCGTCCTTCTCCCCCACCACAGAGTAACGGGGCAAAAAAAGGGAAGCTTGACACAAGCTTCAGTGTAACAATCAGACCTGGTCTGCAACTTTAAACTGTATAAATGTGCAAGAAATGGCTTAATTTTGCCACATGTTAACAAGCAGCCTGCCACACCTCCTAAGGGACTTGTCAACTGGCAAACAGAAGCAGCATAAGCATCCCACATGGGCCAAGTCCTTTAGTGAACAGACATGGGCATGAGGTTTTCAAGTAAGTATTCAAGCACTGAATTATCATACTTCATCATGCTATATTTTATTTTTTTTTACAAATTTGCAGATTAGAAAACCCAAGTAATTCTTAATTTTATTGGAAAGTTTAATTTTACTTAGGATTGTAAGCATTCACAGAATTTCAACATTTTTCTTTCATTGTCTTTTTATAGACCAATACTTTTAAAGATCTAAAGACAAAGAGAGGGATTTTAAGTTATCAAAACAAATTGCTCAACCAACATGATTATTCTTCCCTTTTTACAGATTTGCAGTTCACAAACATGTTTCCAGGTTTTAACCTTTCATCCTAAGTCAGGAATGGAAAGAACAGTACAGATTTTAAAAGAAAGAGGGTAGAGCCTTTCCAGTTTTAATATGCACTGTTAAATTACAAATAATAAAAGACAATTCACAATAAAGGGCAATTAAGCCCTGTTTGTGGAAGATGCCATACAGAGTTTATGCTTGGCAAATTAGGGAATATGAGCAACGCAGCTGAAAGGTTAAAAAAGCCACCACAGTAAAAAACCCCCCAAATAAACAAACAGACCACCAACACCCCTCCCCCCAAAAACCCCCAAAACAAACAGAAAAAAATAACAATAAGAAGATAAAAGAATAGAAGGACAAGTAACAGAACATGGCACGACCTGATTCTCCCTAGCACAAAAAACACTGTTGGGAATAAAAACCCAAACAAAACACATTACACCAAAACCACCCCAAAATCCTCAGTTTCTTGGTCTTCATCTATCTCACTGCCTTCCAGTAAGCATTCTCTATAGACAATTAAGAAAAATTGTCAGCTTTTACACATCACAAAATGGATGAATTGCCTCAGCAAGTGCAAGTTTCCTAAACTGAAGCTTGAATTCAAGTTATTAGACAGTGTCTATTGGTAGCACGCCAACATAAAAATTAAGCTGTATATACAAATATATGTGTATCTTATGATGCTATGGCTGTGATGCAAAGGCAATGCAATTAGACAGACTGAAATTTATCCAGAGCAGAGCTACCACTTATTTTTCTAAAGTGGCATTAATAATTACATAGTCAATGTTTGAGGTTTATACTTCATACAATACAAACTAATGTGTTCATTCCTAAAACAACAAACCCAGTGAAGCAGTTATGCTGCAGGCAGACAGTCTTAAAGCATATGCTACATCATTAAGTATACGTGGTACTAACTAGCTGGAATATTTCAAGTTTCCTTCACACAGTACTCTACTGAATATCTGGTATATAACAAATATGTCAGGGGCTCCAAGAACATTTGTTGTTCTTTTTGTACATTTGTACAACTTGTACAAAGCGCATCTTAACGCCTCCAGCTTAAAAATTACTTCTTTTAAGGATTATGAAAATTCCTGCATTACAAAATGAGTTTTCTGTCAACTAAAATCACCAAAGAGATCAAAATCAATTACAATAACCCCTAGGTATTTAGAAAAAAGCATACCCACCTTTTCATCTAGATTTCCATTACGGTCAAACTGGTAGAGTGGTGCCAGATGACTCATAATCCACCAGCTAAAACTCAATGGGTCTTTACACTGAACTGCTTCAAACTCAGATACACTTTCAGAAGTACTTGGCTGTTCAAAGATATTCTTTAGGGTTGTGTTCAACAAGCTCCAGAAACACTGTAGAAAATGCAAAAGTTAATTTTAACTGTCTTCAATAATAAACCCTATGTTAACAATTTTCTCTACAACACTGTCCTATTGATTAATTCGCTTTTACAGAGAACAAGCAAGATGACAATCATTTAAAGAAAATAACAGAAAGCAGTGCTCAGTATTACCACAGAAAACTCAAGGCTGCCTTAGAAAGTCCTCTCTCAAATATCAGTAAAAAAGCAATGTGAAAGGACAAGCTTGGGTCACCAAGAAGAATGCAGTGCAATAATACTTCACAGACAAAACTACAAGCTGGTGGACTGGTGACATGCAGACAGGATGGCACCCCAACACTCACAAGAGAAAGGTTAGAGTTCTTTAATGAAGAATTGTTATATTTTTGAAAAACTTCTAGTGCCAGACTAACCTATCCAAGAGGAATACAGTAGATGGCAGAGATTTAATCTGAAAGACAGCAAACTGAGCTTCCAATTCCTGTTTTGTCACAGTCTGTTCCAGCACTGACAAACTGATTAATGCTCATTGACTCAGACCCTTGCCTATATCACAATATTACTTCTTACAGCCTGTCCCTATCTTTCCTAGTTTTAAGGAAGCTCTCTGGGACTTCTTTACACATGTATCTCACTCACCTTAGCTGGGTCCTGATACTAACTTAGGTGCAAAGTGCTATTGCCAGTGCAAATGCTTAACAGTAACAGTTTCACTTGTGCTGTCCACCTTGTTGTCATTAACAAGTAAACAGCCATCAGTGCAAACCTTCTACTGTGAAGTACTTCCTTCTGTACTAAGTGAACTGTACTCATGGCACAGATGGCCACTTTGGTTCTTACAAAGATTATTTCAGAAAACTTTCAAAGGGTTTTGTCACTTCTTAGTATTCATTCAGAGAAAAATCAGTTCAATTCTAACCAGCAGTCAAAAAAAGAAAAATTAAAATGCTAGAAAATATCAGCAAAGGAAAAGAACAAAATAGAAAGCATCATTATGCAATGTATAAAATCATCTGTCCTCCTAAGCCATACTTGGAATACTGCATGTAATCCTGGCACTCTGTTATTCAAAACAGGATGTGGTAATATGGAAAAAGGTTCAGGGAAGGGTGACAAAGATGACTAGACATAAAGAATAGCACCTGAAAAATAGAATTACTGTAAGAAGACTCTTCAGCCTAGAAAATGCAAAAGGTAGGATATATCAGAAAAAAAAGAAAAAGAACAAACTGAAGAAGCATATAAAGTTGTACTGGTATAAAGAAGGAGAACAGGTAGCGATTTTCTGATTTCCAACAGAAGTATATGGGAACATCTAGAGAAGTCAGCAATTACAAGATTCCAAACCATACACAGGCTGTTCTTGTATAGATGGATCACAAAGACAGAAACATGAGCTAGCTGGATCATTGGTCTGATTGTACTCCTATTTCTAATGCCTGGAGATGACTCACTGAATGACATCACAGAAACTGCAAATAATGTTTTTTAAAAATAAGTAAACATGCCTTTTTGTGTTTTTGTTCTTCCATAAAAAGAATGGAACTTTCACAGTCTATTCCTTTGCTTTGCTTTCTTTAGCACTATGAGCACTCCTTATCAATGCCCTAGGTCATAACCCAATAGTATACTGCAAACCTTGAGTCAGGGCTTCACACACATTCAAGACAGTGGCCCAAGGCATCACAGCTAGCATGCAGTTCTCCTGCAGTAAATATGAGGTTCAGTTCTCCCATCAGATCTGTGCATTCATGGCCATATGGGAACACTTGGTGACTGTACTGCAAATGCAACAGTATTCTTCCATTACCTCTGTATGAGACCCTTTACTTCTGTGGTCCAACAGCTGAATAAGTAGAATCCATAGTTCTTTAATGCAGGTACAGGGATAATGGCTACTAGTAAGAGCCTCAGAAGGTCGCACCTGAAAGAGAATATAGAATAAAATTATTCACAGAAGTGTTAATTTTTGAAGTGGTGTTTTATATATCAATATTTCCTCTTGTCTTGGTTTGAAGGTTTTTTTAGGTAAATAATATATTTACAATTACACATTCAAAGGTGCATTATTTCACTAACATCCAAAATATCTCTGTCATACAATACAGACACTTGCCTAATTCTACCTAAGTTCCAGGTTGTGCTATTTCCTAGTTTCTTTTGATGCACTCTCAAACACTATTTAATCGAATAAAAATGGCATTCCATGTCCTAAATGGAAAGAAATTACAGTAAATACTGATTCATTGTCTGATAGCAGGGAAAAGAAAATGATTGATTACATTTTCTTGATGTTTTTGAGAAGAAAAATATTTCGAATGATTTAATAGCTATTATTGTTATTTTTAACCGAAAAATCCTTAATGACTAGGCATAATGCTGGTAGAATATGTTGTTGTTGGCATGAGGATGTTAATGTTCCCACAACATTTCACAAAATCTGCTTTTCGGTAAATTTACTGCAAGGCATTCTTTTAATATGCAGAAAACAGCATATTTCAAGTCATGTACGTTATTTGATTACTATTCCATATTTAACAAAATTCACTCAGACTGATGCATTTCAAATGCAAAATAGTCTTCTTGTGATTCATCTTTCAATTTTACATTCTCTGAATTGTAAAACAAAACAAAACAGCAAAAGGAAGTGCTAAATACATAAAAAAACTCTGTATGCTTTAATGTTTTTAAGATATACCAGACCTGTATTTGAAATAATCATACTATATTCATAACTTTACTTACTCTATCCTTAGAAACATGAATCCAACTGAACTATGTTCTGAGGTGGCAAATCTGTGAGAAAAGCTTTGCTTAAACAGCATAATTCAGCACCTTTTACCTTCAGCAAGGACACAATGGCAGAAATGGAGAAAGAAAAGAGGGAAGACAAAGCAGCTTATACTCATTTTATCCCAAAACAATGAGTAGTCCAAGTTTGAATAAACAACCTACACCTCTCTAAAGCAAAGAGAGGGGAATAGGTGCCTAGAGAGATTAATCAATCAATCTCACTGCAAAACTGTTGTTATCCTTCCTAAAGAATAAGTACCTCAGGTGACTACTTTAGCCAACTAATTCCTAGACATCTACATCTGATGAGATGGAGCATGAATTTTTATATCCTGATGTTTTTTCTGATCCATTCATGCACAACTATTCTCAAATCATACTGGCACTTAAAGTAATTTCTGAATTTGGAAATCTAATAGTATAAATTAAAAATTATATCAAAACATGCAATGCCAGCGACAGCAGTGGCTGTGTGAGACATTACAGAAGTGGGAGCAAATGACTAAAACCCCACATTTTCACAATAAGAACAAGTGTATCACTAATAATTTCAAATCTGTATAATAGTCCATTAGGATGCAAACTTCTTATTTATCATCCACCTTTAGAAAAATATGTTTACAATTACAGTTTCATACAGCTCCAAATCAGGTTTAAATACTGAACATTTAATTATAAATATGAGCTTACATTTATGTATGCATGTGATACAATTTGTTTTTTCTCTCTCTCAAGAATCCTATTTATCCTATGAAATGGTCACGATAGACCTGATCTATTTTAAATACTGCTTTATTCACTTTCTGCATATACTCACAGTATTTCACATGCTTCTCTCTCTCTCTCTCTCTCCTCACACTTTTAGTTAAAGATCTGTTACAGGAATTTCTAAACAACCTGAACTAATTTTATGTAAATATTATCTTGAGAATAAACAGTATGACCAATAAAGTCTCTTAAAAAAATTCACTTTTTAACCACTAACTTTCCAAAACTGAAGTGCCCCAAAAATAACTCTGGTTATGACTCAAAGAGCAAAACAGATCCATTGGAAATGAGCAGTCTACTTATTAGAGATTCACTCTAATAGAAGTATTAGGCATAGAAACAATCTTACAAATGAGTTTCATGCTGTCTGTGTGGACTACCAGTTTCTTGCAGCAAGGTTTCTTCATCTCCTGTTTGCATCTATTATTGTGCTATTCTACAAGACTGCAAGATCTTTCCTGCAGGAAATATGCAGTATCTGTTTAAGATAGACTTTGGGTAGTAGTATCAAAGCAAGACACCATTCATAACAGCCTAAGGATAGCCAAGATATTGTTTTCTTCACAGGTACTCTGGATTTCCTCTTGCAACATCCTCAGTTCAGTATCTTGGTAAGAATGTATAAAACCCCAAACTGTGGTGCTGTTGGGACAATAGAGCTCTGGTGCCAGGGGTGGGGCTGCTGAAGAGAGAAAACATTCATGGATATATATTTCTCTGCCAAATGTGTCTCAGAGCACACTGGACCCAGTACATGATCCAAGTCAAGCATCTTGATATCAGAGCTGCCCAAGAAACCCATCTGAAAATATGAGTCTGGAAGACCAGAGTTTATGTCCTTCTTTCCAAGGATATCCACAAATGTTAAGAGCTGCACTCATGAATGTTCTCAGCCAAAAGCCCAAGGACATGTTTTAGTGATGAGCTGGTGGTGTCACTTACTACAGGTATTAGCTGCATTTTCAACAATTTTGAGGGATGCTATTTCCATTACAGAATGACAGCAATGATTGCATACTATTGGAGTCACCAGCTCACTTCAGAAATTAATCTCAAATAGAACTAATTCAAGCTGTGTGGCCCAAGCCTAGAGACAGCTTAAGGAAAAGCAGTGGCAAAACAAACTTCTCTCTTTGTAATGTGGCTCTGAAAGTATGTGGAATCTGTCATTTTATCATCTGACATTTCCAAGCCTACCATCAAGCACAATGTTCAACAGATAGATACTATTTGAATTTTCTTTTATAAAACATTATTCTCATCTATTTGCCTTTTGTCAGGGGAGAAGGTTGCAGTACTGATAATTTAATAGATCAAAACTGATTTTAAAAGGTAACAGTTTTCTACAGTAAAGTATTTTAAAAGAACAGTTATCAAAGGCTTGTGCAGCCATTCTCCTCCAATCCTCAAAAGCAGCATGAAGAAGAGGGACTCTATTTCTTATGTTTTTGTACTAGGAAAACAAATTGCACAGTGGTTACTGCTACTTATTCCCAGAGTTCAGTCCTTCATTCATGGATCACACACGTCCATCTAAAGCAGGTTTCACAATGACACAAAGATTACACAGCTCTTTTACTGGCTGCTATATGGAGCTATTATGACTTTCTAGCTTTGGAGCGCTCAAAACAAGTGAGAAAAATACTGCAGCTATAGAAGGAAAGAAAAAGAAAAAGAGAAGGGACAGACAAGCTTTCCCATGACAAATGCAGAAGTGCTGTAACAGAAAGATGAGGTGGTGGAAATAGGCACACTGCAACAATAAACTGTAATATGACATTCTCTAAGTGTCCAGTTAGCTTACTGCCAGGATTAGTGTTATTCTCTTTTTGTTCCTGTTGAGAGAGTTTGAAAAGACTTTTTTTTTTTTTTATCTATCTAAACCTTTTGGACTGTGCCATGTTTGGCATTAAACCTGGAACACTGAACTTAGGAAATGTGGCACTCACTTCTGCTCTGTACACAGTGCATTTCAATATTACTCTCTCATTCAACTGCCAGATGGTCATGAATAAATATAACACAATTTGAGCTCCTAACAAATAACACTCTTTAAAACATGGAAATACAAAGCCATACGTAACATTTAAAACTGAGCACTAAGAAGTCATCTATGCACTGGTGCAGTAACCAATTCATATGGTTCCCAGTACAAGCATCTAACTGCCCATGTCATATATAAAGAAAAAGAGTTACCTTTGTATACTTGTTGATGGCCAAGTTTATTAAATCAGATATGAGATTTCCACAGTGCTTTTCAAATAAACTGGCACTGGTTAGATTCTCTCCAGTTAGATTTATGAAATGGTTAGCATATACAACTTGTCCTAAAACACAAAAGAAAAGTGTAACTGTTTAGTTCCAGGTTTGGCTGTAGCAATATAAAACAGATAGGATTTCTTTTCTAATATATACATAAATATTAGAATGAGCTTGTTGACCTGTATGTAATTTTAATTTATAAATTCAAGTGAGAAAGCTCATCCTAAATTCAAGCTAATCCCTTCATCATTGCACTGAAATCTGGTATTATTCAGGTTGACAGTAAAAAAGCTTGGCACTTTACAGCCTTTTATTGGCAGAGATTTTGCAGAGGAATAAAGATTTATTTATCTGCAAGTTCCTCTTTGTCACATGCCAGTGCGCATGTTCTGGAATCATGACATGTTTTGCAGATATGCAAGTTGATGACAAACAATTCTGGAGAGGTCTAACACTTTCCTTTGGATGTGTTGATGTAAAAAGCTGGCATGATCATGTTCCAACTTGAGCATTTGTAGGCATTAACAGATAAAATGGTGAAGTTAAGAGGCTGTAAGATCTTATCCCACAAGCTTTTCAACAGTACATCTCCCTTGACATCAGCAGAGCAGACAATACGTAGAACGAGCCTGTATTTAATCCCTGGAAATGTAAGGTGAAGCCCTGAACCCACTATCCTGCCACTGGTCTCAGCAGTGTGAATTTTTCACTCAAAACACTTTCCAGAAGGAGATAAAAACCTAAGAAATTCTAAGAGGCACATAAGAATACAAGATAATATATGTAGAGATATTACTGTCTTGACTAGTAAATTTTGTTGTTAAAAATCATGAGCTTTCTCTTACAAAGATAGATGACTGCATTATTACTCAGAACATTATCTAGAAATAAATATTGAATTCTGTAAAATAAATTGCCTCCAAGCAGTTTCATTATCCTTTCTCCAAAATGCTCTAACAAAGGAAAACAGCCTATCCCACAATGGATCATAAAAGAAACTTAGAATTATGGAACAAAAAGCCAACCCACACATGATCCAGTAAAGCAGACATGCAGAAACAGAGAAAATGTGTTAATGGGAGCAAGGCTGTGTTGTGACAGCACTCGGAGCAGGCAAAACCTGATCCAAGAGTTCAGATTCAACACCAGTTACTGGGGTAAACATATAATGCATTCTTTCTATACATCAACATGACTTCAACTGTTGCAATTCCTATATGGAATTTATATTGGCAACTTATAATCAGGAGGCGTGAGGGAAGGCGTGGTTGCAGTGACACACTGACTATTGAAGAAAACACTTTTGTGGTTTATTTTGGTAGAATGGACATGGAAAATAAACATAAGCCTCACAAAGCAAATAAAGTTCTCTTCTGTATTTTAACAATTCTTCAGCAAACTGAACTACTCTGAAATTGAGTTTTTCAATTGCATTCTATGACCTTTTTAATCTAACTTCTATGAACAGCTTACTCTTATCAACTTACTTTTTGCCCTTTTAAAACCTTATAAAAATTTTTTTAAAGATATTGCCTTGCCCTTTTCTTGCTGTACTTTTATAAGCTCCTCTGATTGAAGCTTCTTCTTTTGCCCAATATTTTCTTAGTGTTGCACATGGTTAACAATACAAATTATCTTCTCCAAGAATCCTTGTTCTGGTCCATCCCTGGACATTTTTCCTACACCATTTTCATCAAATTGCCATTGATTGTTATACATTCCGGATATCTGTAAATATATTTTTATTTGTGATGTCAAGAAGTGCAGTTATTAAATATTAAGTATGTTGCATCACTTGAGTATGAACTCTGTGATCTTTGTTTCGACAAAAATTCCTAATACAATTTTATTTCATTTAAGCCACACGATGATTCACAAAGAACCTACTTTTACCATATTTGAGTTAACCCCATAAACACAGCTATGCTTGAAAAGTAGTTTTGGTTCTGGACAAATCAAGATGGGAGAATTAGGTATGTCATATGTAAAAGAATAAGTGCAAGAAAAAGGCCTGCATACTTACTCATCAGTTTTTCACCTAGGACATGAAGAACTTCTAATACTAGCCAGTTAATATCCAAATGGAGATGTAGTAAGTGCCATGATGGAGGAAGGACCTGTGGTTAGAAATATATTCACTTATATTTAACATTCCTTTAGTGAAATCTGGATACTGTGCTAAGACAGGACGATCAGGCTTTGGAACAAGCTACCCAGGTAAGTGGTTGAATCTCTATCCCTGGAACTGTTCAAAAACATGTGGATGTGGCATTTGGGGACATGGTTTAGTGGAGAATGTAGAGGGACTGGAGTAATAGTTGGACTTGACATTCTAAAATGGCCTGCAATGAACATTATGAGTTACTATGATCTAATACAATGTAACATACAAACATGCATTCAGTTCAAGAAAAAAAAAGTTACAGTTCTGTCTGTAAGAGGCTATTTATGAAGTTTCGATGCAAGCTTGACAAATTGCAACACCCCTAAGTAACCTTCTCTTTACAAAGTACTAGGTAGCATAAAAACTGCTAAAGTGAGCTCTTAAAACAACTCCAAAATTTTAGTATTCTCTTCCTTAAAGTTTAGCTGAAATTACTGGTTTTTATCAGCTCAACAGTGGCCCTACTGACAAGCTAAACAAAGATTCAAAATGCTGCTTCTCAGTGGAACATTCCTCTCCAGATACTAGTTTATACAACATAAGCCTGAAATTCCTTTTCTGCCTTAGCAAATGCTTTCAAATCTTTTACAATGATATATGTATGCACAAATCCTAATGGTGTATACTTCACTAGTGTTTAATGCTGTTGTGCCTCCTTCCACATCTGCACGTTTCTTTGTATAAAAGATCTTTTTTCCATTCTGAGTCAGATTTCAGAATGTATTTTTAAAGAAATGACCTTTCTACTGGGAAGCTCAAATTTTACTTGGAAAAATTATTACAGACAAACATCAAGGAATTTTTTTAAACAAGCTATGCTAATTCAAACTCACTTATTTACCTGTAACTGGTATTATAATATGTATACTATAGGAAGAATTCTAAAGCCATAGAACAAAAATAAATAGACAAATAAAAACAACAACAGAAAATCCAGATCTTATTAGTTGTGTATGCCAAGTACAGGATGGCTCTTAATAAAGAAAAAAACCCAACCAAACAGATTAACTTACATTAAGCCAAAACTTATCAAGTTGAATACAAAATGCTACATAAAAACCTAAAATTATAAAAAGACATCAACCTTTGCCTGATTTTGAATAGTAAATGCTGCCAGAACATTGCTAGGAAGTTCACAAAGGTGACCAATGTGCACAGTCAAAGCATGAAGCTCCTCCACCAACACTGATGGTAATTGAGCTTCTAGTTCTTCATAAGGATGCAGCATTCCATCATTTTCCACCTTAGGGGGTTCCAGATACCTGAATGGACAGAAAAATGCACACAATCAGAAAGCAGGTAAGAAGCAGCTACACAAAGCTTGGTACCCAAGTTAGCAAAATGTGTGTAAATCTCACCTGAAGATGAAAACTTTCACATAATGCAAAAACTTAAGACATTGATGCCTGATGCTCTCTGCTTCAGAGTGCAAGTGTGCAGCTTGACCTGAAATAAAAGAGTAAAAAAGAGCTTAAAGCAGATGTGACCACACCATGACTCATTTAACATTTGAATTGTCCCCAGTAATTAAACCAGAACACTGGAAAGACATCCTCTGAGGACAAGCTGGGAGGTGACTGGTAGCAAACACCCATTTCTAAATGCCATCTTGCCAGAGGGATCCATTCTTTATCTTATCTCAAGCACATATCCAGATACAGATAGAAAAGAAGACCCTCAGGAAAGGTGAAGGCAAGCACTCAGTGCTAGAAGAAATCACTCAGCCCTACTGCCTTGCTTCCTGACTGCTTCCAAGACATCTTCAGTAAAGACATGGGTAAACCAATTTATCAGCACCCTTTTCTCTTGACAGACTTAAACAGGTGAACTTATTTGTAAATATGCTTTGTAACTTTTCCTTGGAAGCATCACTATTGCAACAGAACCTTCAGATGTATAATGCTAAGAGCCTTTCATTCACAGGCCTCCCTTTCACTTGCAGCTCTGTATCCTTTCAGGCAGTTATTCTGGGTATATGTCTCCTTTCCTTTGTTCTCTGAAGCTCTTGTTCTCATGGTGTTACCATCTTCACCTTGCACCTGCAAGCTCAAACACCCCCATTAGAGCAGAGATTCACTAGAAGTTATTGTCACTGTGTGAGAATCACTCATTTATTCCTACACCTTGCCTTGCAGCTTTCAGCTTATATTAGAGAAAGGTGAAACTTAGTGCATTACAAACCAAATATTGTCATTTAAATACCAAATAACTACTGCCCAATAATATATATACACACAAAAGCAGTCAGCCTGCAACATGTGTACCTGATTACACACATGTTTGTACTCTGATTATTCAGAACACCTTCAGTGCAAGCATTGAATGAGGACCTTGAGCAAGACCAAATGGAAGTGCATCACCCTAGAGGAGATGCACAGCAAAAACTCTTGGCCACCCACTACACTGCACTGCACAGCCAGGGAAAGACAGTGTCCTTGCTTCTCTCTCCAGGTGACCACTGGGGAATATTCCCTTTTTTTAATCTTGCTCTCACTGTCCCTTTTGTTTCCCATCTCCTCCAGTTAACCTGGAAGTTCATATATGTCACTCATTACAGACCCCAAAAATAAAGCTTTGTGCATACAAGCCTATCTCAACATCTTCTGAGCAACAAACTCAGTGGGCAAAGCAAATCAACCGGTACAAGCACCAGAATATTCCAGTGTACAGCCTACCTGCACCACACCAGAATCCATAGCATCTGCCAGGGTAATGAACCACAAGTTTAAGGGGATCAATACATTCTGTTCTAAAGTAATTATTTATAGACATTACTGCTGCTTTGTAGCAATAAAATACTGTATCTTAAATTCTCAGAAGTTCTGTTTAAGCAAAATTTAATATTACAGTGTTTTGACATGCCTTCTACATCACACAGTTCTCAGTACAAAGTCTCCAACACTCATCAAGACTGATAGGAAATGAAATTTAATGTACAACATTGATATCTATACAAACACACAGTTTAACAAAGATTTACTAAGCCAAACTCTTAACTGGGCTTTTAAACAGTGGTGACAGCACATTTATTTAAGACATCAATAATAACTAAAATTACCCTGCCTGAGCATTTTAAATACTTCAGTACTCATGACACCCTTCTACTACTAGCCCACTTTTATAAAGGGGGAACTGAGTCACAGCTGAATCAGTGACTTGCTCTGATTCAGAAAGAAAGCCTGGTGCAAAGCACAAAATTCAAATTCTTCATTTTACTAGTTTAACTGACAAGTGAAGAACAGGATACAAAGAAGAGAAGACAACCAAGCAGTCCTTAAATTTAAATGAAAAAAATCCTACACAACAGTTTCTTGGTGTTCAGCTACAATACAAAAATCCAAATATAAAACAGGCTATTTCCATTTACATGAAAAAAATTAGATTTTCTGGATACTATCAACAACCACACATGAAAGAAGCTTGATGATAAATTCACATCAATGATTTAAACGGCAGAACATGACAATAAAAAAATAATAGTAATGTGTAAAAATATTCATTCATGGAACACTAGCATTTTATCTGTAATGAGAAGGCACTATAGACAGTTTACTTCTGAGTAATTACTGAACTTCTCAACTTGCTAAGTAATTCTGCCTTCAACCTACAATAAGCCCAAGGCTGTGATATTCCTTCAGAAACATGCTGCTTCTCATGACTCAGTATTTAATTGAAACACAGCATTTTGTAGTGAACCCGTTTTATTGATCCTACTGCAAAGATAAATTAAGTTTGTAAATAACTCAAAACTAAGCAAACATAACTAACTTGTTTAAACGTAAGCCAAGGGAACACTGAAAAAAATTCCAAGCCACTACCTTTGTAACTAAAGTAATTGTTGGGATGTTTGATGAAATTTACTGGTTTTAATTAAAAGAGTTAATAGTTCTGCCAAATTCTGCTCTAGAGGCAACACCTTAACTCAAGTCAAATTAACACAAAATGACCCACTAATGTAAGGACTGCCCTGTGCATCTACCATACAGGCAAATCCAGTTCTAAACTGACTCCCAACATTTCCACTGTTTCCCTACTATCTTACCTCAATTGGTTGCCTGTATTTCTACCCTTTCTGTAGTTTTATGCTGCTTATATGCTCTTCTGAGGCACACTCCAAAAGCCCTTGGTCAAGAGTCAAAGCACAAACATGATCTGTGAGAATTTACTTCTTTAATGAAAGATAGTGAGTTGCCTATTGCAATGTCAAATTAAATTCATAAAACTTACCAAAATCAGATGAACTCATTTGTACTAGGTCTTCCAGTCTGTATATCTGTTGCCTAATTAAAGGAATACAAAGATTTATTGTATTTATATAGGTAAAAGTTGTTCAACTCCAGTTTAGTAAGCTCAAAATAGAACAGAGAAAGGTAAGAGGCATTTCTTGCTTTGTAGCTATGAAAAGCTTACAGAAATGTAACTTAGAAAAGAGTTTTAGTGGAAGGCAATGGACATATCCAAGTGTGAAGGGATGACATTGAATAGAATTTTTGCTTGTTTTTAAATCATTAAACATAGTAACAAAAAAACCCCTATGACAATTGGCTAAATATTGGGGAAGGCAAAAAACAATACAGACAAAACTCCCGAAAGCCATTCCCTGCAAGTGATCTTTCCACAAGCATAATTCAACTTCATATTTTACCACAGAATAAATCTAAAAGTTAGCCCTCATGGCATACACTCAGGACACACTAAATGAATCCACTTGTGAATGTGCATTAGTGCATTCTGTCAGCAGCTTCTCCTGCTTCCTGCTTAGGGTGGTTGGCTCCTTAACTCCAGCACAAAGCATTAACAGCAACAAATACAGTAGAGTAAAAGAAGGTGTCTTAAGAAAAGTTACAGCTCAGTTCAGTTTTGGAGAGGAAAGACAACACTTTTAAAGAAGCTAAGTGCCGCTGCAAATAAATATATTAAAAAAAGCTGTAACATAGGTAAATAGTCAGCCATATTCTGTAACAACTGTTATTTGCAAGTGGTCTTCCAGTAGAATCTCCAAAGAGATAAAGCAGTACTAAACTGAATATATGAAAAGCACAACTGTGTCAGACAGACTTTCGAAAGAAAATGCTGCATAAATTGAGGAGGGAGCTCTCTGCCTCATTTCTTATACAGTCAAAGCAATAACTACTGAAGGATTCTAAAATAGGCTACTTGGATCTAACACAAATCAAATGTTCTTATGAAAAAAACCCTGAAAAGTAGGAGGCATCTAAAAGACACAAGAAGCATCTAAAAGACACAAAACTCCAGGTAACTTGCATATTAAAGTGCAAACACACAGAAAAGTGATCTCCCTTAGCTCTTTCCTGGTTAAAGCCATGTCAGCTGTCCTTCCATCATTTATGTGGATTGTAGAGTTAGTTTGTTTGTTTTGAAATCAAAGTTGAACTTCTGTCTGGATTTTTCAAGGATTTCAACAATGTAAAAAGGAAGGAAGTCTGAAGCAGGACTTTATGAAACAGGGCTGTTGAGACTGGAGTTTGAAGAAGGAAGGAACCAGAAAGGAGCCACACAGAAAACAAACAAACAAACAAACCTCTCCAGTGAATTGACAAAATACAGATTACAGTGTGCTGATAAAATTAAATCACAAACTGGGCACAAGAAACATAACAAAAATACCATTATAAATACCTCAAGGATTGATCCTCATGGCTGTTAATCATTAAATAATTTGATTTGCAAATACACATTCCAACAGTTAAACTGGTATTTCTGTTTATAAACCAAAGATATATTATCTTAATATATCTACTTATATGTTTATGTAGTCTCATTCACTTTGACTCACACTTCTATCACATGAAAACCCATAAGAATTTTTACTATGCAATTACTATTTTAACTTGCAGTTCTGAAGTATACTGCTATTTATTACAATATTAAAAAACTGTAAATAATTTTTAATTACAATATTAAGTATAATCTTAGACATTAAAAAATACTAGCTTTCTGTAAGCACACATTTAAACATAGATATTAACTGTACTTCATAAATTTAAATATTTACAGCCATCCTATCCTGAAAAACTAATGTAACTTGTGCTTGACACATTTGATTTCCACAGTGGAAAAAGGAGTTTTTCTACTTTCAGTTGTCAACTGGTCTATAAATGACTATAAATGGACTATAAACTAGTCCATTTTAGGACTGAACAAATTAACTGAATATCTTGGCAGAGACATCCCCCTTTTCAGAGGTACTTGTCAAACCAAAAAACAACTTAGCAACCAAACACTTGGCCAAGAGTTAGCTGAAATCAATTATTCCTACCAGGTCAGTGGGTTTTAAAGAATGTACAGCTTGAATAACTTAAAAACCACAATAAAATACATTATGCCTTATGTTCATCTCTATTACAATTACAGAGCAATTGACATTACAGGAAAAAAAAAAACTTTAAAAATAGCCACTTAATTCAACATTCCTGTGTCACTGCCCAGTGATTTTATGCTAATGAACAGTTAAAAAAATCAGACTAAATGCTGAAACTTTTAACTTAATTATACTCCTATCTCCCCCTTTATCACTTTTTTTTTAATAAACACAGTGAGGTCAAAGCTTACAGGAAACAAGTAAAGCTAAATAATAGTGGTTTTAATACACTTCTAGTCATCTATGTCACCATGTTCCAATAAGCCAGACCCTATTAATCATGTTGCACATCATGCCCTTGGTCATACCCTAAAGGAATGGAAGAATCCACTGCCATGAAAGGAACGATGGAATACATCACATATATTTGTGAAATCATACAAAAGCTCCTCTCCCATCCACTCTCTGTATGTGCTGTACATCCTGAGGATTATCAGTAGCAAAGAGGATTATCAGTGATCTGTGTATTTACATTGACCAGATTAAGCATCTACATTGAATTAGTCAAACACTGAGGAACTGTATCTGAAGAGATTGCTGAAGCTATCCTAATCCAAACAATTGAAGAAAGCACTGCATCCAGCATTTATAGTATTTGATTTCTAACCTCCACTTTCCTTTATGCACAAAACCAGACTAAATCTTCAAAAGACAACTTCAATTATATGGGCAGCACAATCTCATTCAAGGAAATCTTACATAGTCTATTCATATAACTCTGAAGCTAGAGCCTTCTAAATTAACCTCAACACTGTTGGAATAACTATACTTAATTTTTTTTTATCTAGTGATGCCTAAGATATGCATCACACTACTTAGAAAGTTAATAAGTCACATAATATTAAGAATTTGTGACACAATGTACTTCTTCCTGCAATTCCATCTGTGTCTTATCCATCACTTACCAGAGCATTAAACAGACAGCATTAAGCTTTTTTAGATGCATTGCATAGCCCAGAGTCTTTTATGATGTTACTATTAAAAATGTGAGAAGTTTGTTATACACTCACAGTAGGTATAATTACAGATGTGGATTAATTATAAAAATACAATATCATTGTACCTAAGTAATCCAAAGAGAAATCCACAGGATTCAACTAATGCCATTTCAGTAGTCCACTGAAAGCCAAACAATTCCACTGTATTTTCTTCATAGTCATTTGGAGAAGGATCTAGTCTCAGCAAAACCCTGCAAAATAGAGCCAACAATATTCATACATTTTCCAGTAACAAACCTGTGGAGTACAATATCTACAGCTGGCTTATGTATCACCAATACTTTCTGAATATATCAGCAATAAGTACATAACAGATGTCTCAAAGACACTTGCACCTTTTATAGAAATATTATCTATAGAAATATGACAACTCCTAGCTTCAAAAGCATAAAACCAGGATATAGTCACAGCTCACAGTATATTTTGGAAACAAAAACTATCAAGCTACCCCCTTGAAGTATCTTCATACTTACAAAGGGGCTGAGACATAACATATAGACTGGGAAGACAAGAGGCTGCTATGTAAGATAGTACAGTGCTCTGTATGCTTGTCTCAAGGCACACTACATACCTAGTGACTAATGCTAGAACATACATTTGTTCATTAATATACATTTAATAATATTTATACTGAACACACTGCTAAAAGCACACTTTTAGGCAGACCAGGGTCAAAATGGGACCTTGTCACATAACTTATACTAACACTATGCCATAACTACTCTTTGCTCTTGCTAAAGAAAAGTTAAATAACATAAGAATTACCATTTTACTCAAAGTGGAGAATATCAGACACACTTTTATTAAAACATTATAACTGTACAAATAAAAAAATCTTTCATTAACATGCTTTAAAAAAAAAAAAAAAAACACAGCAAACTGCATTACAGGACAGTAAATTATTTCAGAATTTTCCCACTGCCTTTTATAAAACAATCCCACATAGATGAAGCTCAATTCTCTAATATGTAAAAAATATTTTTATTTTAAAAATTAAAAGTATATACTAGGCAATCACTTAGTTTCCATTACATTACACACCAAATTCATATTCTGCTTGAACTATGCACTATTTCCAATTTCATTCTCAGAGGCAAAAAGAATCTGCTGAATAACTGGCTCAACCTGCCATAATACCCGAGTTCACTTGGTAACTTCTTGAACACTGAACTGTTTTGAAGCCTCTAGCAATTAAATCCAGCTACTCCAGTTCCAAGCAATGAAGACAGAAGAGTCCCTCACAGAGAGGCTTTTCTAGGACTTAGCAATCCAAGTAGACAACATAAATACACAGTAGAAAATCAGTGTTATCACAGCTATAGTGACTGGGAAGCCTGTCTACATACAAGCTCCTCAGTGAGTTTTAATGACAAACTATTTCAGGTGAAATGTTTCTTTGTCAATGTGGAATCCACTACTAATATATTCATGCAGATATAGGATCCCTCAATCATCTACTTGACAAATTTGAATGAATGTGCTCTGATGCAACTAAAATGTATGGCAAATAAGGCAGAGAAAGGGGAAGGTGCAGTGGAGCTCCCCTTAAGTCTTTCCAGAAAAGACTGCGGGGAAAAAAAAGTACCAACACAAAATAGGAAGCCTGGCAGGAAGACAGACAGAAAGAAAGATTAGGCTTCTCTAGGAAAAACAAGACAACCCCTGTAGGATGAGCAAACAGCACAGAAAACTAAGCTGAATGACAGACAATATGGCAGATAGCAACTAAACCAAAGTAATGTTTTAAAATATCACAGAATACACTTATTTGTTATGCATATGACTTCAGAACCTTAAAGCCAGAATGCATGCAACAGTGAAACTCTGAGAAAGATGGTGTTCAAGTTACAAGGGCCAGCCTCAGCAGTCTGGGGAAGCCAGGTAGAGCAGGTTTGTTTCTATAGAGTGGAAAAGAGAGAAAACTGGCAGCATTTAATGGAGCACATGACTGGGAAAAGCAGTGCTGAGGCCTCCTCAGAAATTTAAGTGATCTCAGTCGGCTGCTGCCCAACATGCCAGTTTTGAACTATCCTAACAGGCTTGTAAATGTCCACTACAGTACTCTAAAAGTTCAGAAAGCTATGGACTGCATCTAGAGCACTGTTCAAAGCTGTTTATCAACACAACAGCCCCTCCTACTTTGGTATCACCAAGTTGATTTCAGGATCAGAAGAGCTGAAGAACAAACTGGTCTGGAAACCAGCATTCAAAGGCACCAAACATGAGTGAAAAGAACATCTTAGAAGGCTTTTATATTGGTAATTAAAAAAAAATTCCATACCTCTTAAGAGACCCACTTGCTAAATAAGAGTCTGCAGAGAATCTTCTCCCTCCATTTTGGCTGTCAAAAGCACAAGAAAAGCAAGACGGCCTTGAGTTCTGATTCTCCACTTCCATTGCCAGCTCCAGGCTTTCAGTGAGAAATGGGGGTGTGGAAGAAGCCCCAAAGTCATCCTCCATTGTTTTCACCTGACCCAGAAAATAAATAGATAAATACAAAAAATACCCATGGCATTTCTTCAAATAAATTTCTCATTGTTACAACTCCACATCATCCTTCAGCTCCAGTGAGGACACAGATCTGACCAACTGCAACACTGAACTAAAAGCTGAGAGACACCACCAAGAAAAGCAATCAGTCAGGCGTCCTGTCACACAATTCTGCCACTTTGTGCAACCACATCTTCCTCACTGAGCAGAACCTGTTCAAGATCACACATCAGTGACTTAAAAAAAGCCCCACACAGGTACATTTTCTTCTGGTTTAGCTCTCTAAATTAATTAGTGATGAGGTTAGACCAGCAATAGGTTATAACAGGAGGCAGGAACACATTACAAAGCTACTTCCAGCAAAATTTCCATTTTGGGACCAGAGTAGCTATGCTAGGGAAATACACCATGTACTACAGGCTGTCTGTAACTTTAAGGCATATTAAATTCATTCTAGAAAACAGTGAATACATCCCATATGATAATTATGGAACTCTGACATTCTAAAGTTTTAAAGTTTAGAAAATTACTGTATGGTCGATTCTGACACAGTTGGAAGTACCTACCAAAAGAAAAGTCTAGCTACCCAGGAATCTGAAAAAGAAAAACAAAACTAAAGAAGGATTTCCACATCCAAAAGAAGTTGACTGTATAATTAGTATCAAGTGTATTCATATTTTATACAATATACTGAAAGGGCAGAACTAGGCAACAGGTGTCAGAGAGTCCTATACAAATACACAAACAATATAACTAAAACTTTAAATTAAAGTTTTCAACCTCTTTGCTGGCAGATTTTGACATGGTTCTTACAGTAACTAGTTTAAACCATGGCTAGAGGTGGGCAAAACAGAGGCTTAGCTAAGAAATGAGCTCAAGGGAAAAACAACAAAGCAGTTTCTGTTCTACTTTGCCACATCCATTCACATTCCTGCGGAGCAGGCGGCTCTGCCAGTAGGGAAAGAATGACTTCCGCGTTAAGTTTAAACCAGCACCCCAGGTACGGGTGTTGGCACAGCTGGCGAGGCAGCTGCAGGGAATGGCCTCAACTACAAGAGCTCCTAAGGATACCTCGGCCTGTTCAGCCTGGGGTATCAAAATCGCCCCACACAACAGAAAACCCTGGGGGAGGAGTCACATAAAAAGGCATCTCTTCCCGGCCTTAACTCCCATCAGTTCTGTACTTGTCTACCCCAACCCTGATCCAGCGGAAACAATTAATGGCTTTAAGCACCTCTACCTCCCTGGCCGCCAAGCAGAACCTTCCAGACGGCTGCAACCCGCGGGCAGCAGCGGCAAAGCGGCGGGAGCAGCACCGTGGGCCGCCGGGGCACGCCCGCCGACAC
>VZRX01006817.1:0-64178 GCA_013398075.1 Notiomystis cincta
CTTCCCTCCTTCCCTCCTTTCCTTTTTCTCTGCACTGTGAATGCTGTAAGTAGCAAAAAGTCCTCTGGAATTTGAAAGGACAAGCAAAGGTCTCACTCAGCAAATGGATTATTGTTTATGAGACAACGAAACAAGCCCAACAATTAAAATTAAAATCAGTGGTATCTGAGGAAGCAGGACATTTTCCAAGGCCTTGGCATTTGAAAATTACCCTGACATTATGATTTTTCTATTATAAGGGCTCTCTAAGAAGGCTGATGCAAGAGAACTAATAGAGGGTAAAGAAGTAGAAACCCTTTGGCAATGGCTTTATATGGATTTATGTAACAAATCTCGTTTCAGATTAAGTAATTGTTTCTCAGCTCATAGTTTTCAGCTACACCACTAGAAAAGGATTTTTCTTCCAGCCTCATTAAAACCATATGTCTGCCAAATTAGCAATTACAATGCTATTTAGCTGACAATCTCCTGCATTTAGTGGCATTCCTTTTATGAGGTCTTGTGTGTGAGATATGTATTTTGTAATGTAACAGGCTACCACTGGTGATTGTCCCTTTTTGTTTGTCTCAGTTCATACTTTGAACCTGATAGCCTGAGGAAATAAAAGCAAAATATATTTAGATGTGCAGCCTGGCTCCACTTTCAGCCATTTTCTCTTGTGTGTGGTGGCACACAGAAACAGCTGCATAGCTTGATGATATTGATGGCTCTTCTGGTCACTTCTCCCAACAAATCTCACACTGAAAATGATTGTGGGACTTCTTCTTAACACAATGAAAGGAAAAAAAATCCCTCAGTAAATCAGTGCTATCAATGAAAGCAGAAAACATTTAGGTAGTTTGAAAGGAAGTGAGCAAGTTAGTGCTCACAAAATGCCTTGCTCAGGCAGAACTTTCTTCCTGGTAACTCTTACCTGGTGCTGGGTGAGAGCTGACATTTGGATGTTTCCTCAAACACCCTTTATTTCATCTTCAGCTTTCGTGTTTCAAAGATCTGCCAGCTAATCTGAGAAATTAACGCCTAATTTAGCAGCACTGCAAGAACAGTCTTGGTTCAGTGGCATGAAAATAATCAATTACATTATCTGGTATCTCAAGTAGAAGTTGAAAAAAGTCATTATTCAAAATGGTGTGTAAGTGGTAAATACTTTTTGGAAATCAGAACAACTTTTAGATGAATCCACACACTGAATCTTTTTCAAGTGTATTTTTCCAGCTGCTCATACTGTGTTTTGGTGGTAAATATGTGTACAAAACCACTGGCAACTAGTGATGAAGAAAAGATATTTCTGTTTATGGGGACTTGAACCATCTTTGCCTTTGCTGATCAGAACAGCACTGTCTTACAAAAATATATGACATTTATATGACATAAAAGGTGTGTGTGGTATTTAGGGCTCAATTATAGGCACTATAATATCTTAATATTATATCTTAAGAATACTTTTGGCTAAGCAGTCTTTGTTTCATGACCCCCAGAAAGAGATTACATAAGTCAGTTTAGAGTAGAAACTTGGGCATAGCAGCCTTTGAGGAAATGCAGAATAAAATGACAAGCTAGAAATTCGTTATTTAGTTTTGGGTTATTAGATTCAAGCTCAGTAGCTTTTATAGATTTAAGGATGTCACTGTAGATTTACAGCATGGAAAGATGATAACAAGGTCCAGAAATCTGATGTTCTGTGGAGGTTTCAATATCTCAAAGGGCTTAGCTGTGAGTTTTGATTTGAACTAGTGGAAGAAATTGGATACATAATTTTTTGCTTATCATTTTGTGTTGTTTTATGAAGTGCTACTTGCACAGAAGGTACTTGACCTGGATAATGTATATTGCACAATTCATGTGTTCACTGCTGACATATATATATATATTATTTTCTATTTATGTATTATTTGCACAGACACAGAACACAAACTGTCTGTCCTGATATAGTAAGAATAAAGCTACAATGTTATAAATGACTTTTTCTTTGAGGTGATCCTTAGTTCTGAGTTATGTTTGCATAGGAAGTTATTTTTTTATATATTGGAGGATAAGCCACGCAGCAGTAACACTGCTTCTGTGTCTTCTTAAAGTGCTAAATATCTTAATTGTTGTTAATGACATTAGGAAAGAAGGTTTGCATTAGAACACTAAATCCCAGGATGGCAGATGCTATCATTTATTAGTTAATTATTTCCTATTGATTTCCTAGGATGACAGGTTTTTTAAAAGGCTGTTCCTAATCTCATTTCTGTCTGTCAGCCTTTGTGACTTGTGTTGACAGTTCCTTTTAAAGAGTAAAACAGATTCTTTTTGAAACCTGCTCTTTTATACTGATCTCCTCTGCCAGAGGCCTGTCACTCTCCCTCTGAGGTAGTTGTTGACATTTACCAAAGCACAACAATGTTTAATTTAATATTTTTGTGCTTTAATGCCGTATTCCCAAGACAAAATTTTGCCATTTCTGTCCTGATGCATCTAATGACAGCTAACTTCAGAAACTGCTTTCATTTTTCAGCATTTGGGCTAATTGGGGTTATGTTATTTTGGGGCCTGAGTTCAAGGCTCCAGTAAACCCTCTGAGATAAACAAGACTGGGTGCATGGCATGAGATGATGTGTGACATGCAAGGGAGGGCTGCAGCCTGAAAAGGCAGGATTTGGTCCCTGAAGTCTGTAACTCTACTGCAAAAGGGAAAAAATCTTCTATAAAATCTCTGTAACTTGCAGGAAAGTCTGGAAACACCCAGAGAAACTTTTATTCCTTTTTTCTCCTTTATTCTCCTTTATTCATCCTCTAGGGGATGTGGAGAAAACCTTAGGAATGAATTTGTACATCAGCTGAATAATTTGGAGACAGGTGGATGTCAAAAGAGAGGGTTTGAAGGACAAATGGGAGTGTAAAGAGATGCATTGACAAAAACATGAGTTCAAAAATGACAGATCACGTGCAGATAAACAGGGAAGGAGCTGGCATTACACTCCTCAAAACTCAAATGCCTGGAAGAGAGGGAAAACAACCACAGTGGATGAAGAGAAAGAACTTTGTGGTGAAGAAAGACTAAAATTGGGGGAAAAGGCTGGGATAACTGTGGGAAAAAACCTATTGAATAGTTTGGAGACATGGTCACTATATTGGTGGTTTTCAAAGAGGAATTCATAATGTGCTATCAAGAAGCAGAGGAAAATAAAGGAAAAATCATGGGAATGCTCCAGGGAAAAACAGACTGGAAGTGTCTCTAAGTGTGTTGTCCATCCATGTTTTGTGTCATCCCATCCCTGGATAATAATGCTGGTAATAAAATAAGTTAAGTAGTAATACCTTACTTTTTGGAAGTAATAAAGATGTCAAGAAGTGGGTAGAAATTTTAGCAATTTCTAGTGAAAGAAACCAATCGAAGCTGAAAACCATAGGAGAGCTCCCAGTCTGTGGGGAATGTTCTGAGGCTTCAAGGACCCTTTGGCAACACCTTCTAAGTTGGGCAATTAAAACTGGAGCCAGTAGTAAAGCAAGGAAGTTAGGACCAAGTTGAAAGTGTTTTCTTAGCATAAACCTCTGGGGCTATTTGGTAAGAAATAGCTGTGCCTGATTGTCTTAAAAAGGCAAAAAAACCCCTCAACTCCATGTTTAGTAAGAGATTGATGGACATTCTAAATAGATTTTATAATTAAAAATGCAATTTATCAAGATCCTCCACCCTTTAAAACAAACTTTTACTTTGGATTGAAGGAATTAACTTTGTTACCTTGAGAGACCAAATTATTCTTTGTGCTTCTGGGAGGGAAGGATGATTTAAGATTTTTAGAGAAGCACAGCAGGGAGCCACATTCTGACTCAATGAGCCACCACAAGTTAATCAGTACTTTTTATTCTGTATTGTTTTCTCTTGCCTTTGCAAGTCTCATGCTGTTCTTGAAATGCCTGGGAATTAAAAGAACCAATTCGATGTCAGTACTTGGAAAAGAAAAAGATGGTATTTCACAGTGAGAGGAGTGTATATATCCTTCCTTTAAAACTTTTTACATTCTTTTTTTTTCAATTTTTTTTTTATGTAACTGCTAGAACCCCCAGGAAAGAGAAATGCTCCTTGTGGAAATAAATGTCTTCCTGTTCCCTGCAGAGAAAATTATTAAGAACAAATTTACTCACAGAGTAATAAAATAAATAAAAAACAAATTGCCATGAGCAAAAAGTGCTATTAATTCTGAGTAGCTTCTGGCAGAAAGCTGAAATAAACATTCTTAATGCTTAAGAATGGCTTGGACCTGAGCTATTGCTCCTGCTTTTAAAGGCTCAGAAATAGAGTGGGAAGAGTTACAGCTATGGATACGAGTTCTGGATCCACCCAGCTCTTTGGAGGTGCTCACCAGTGGAAGTTTTGTCTCACTTTTTCTCCATTATTCTTGGCTTTCCACAATTATCCCCTCCCTCCCCCCAGCTCAGGCTGATGTAAAGAAGGGAGACAGTTCTCATAGCACCTTTACATGTACCTAGAATAAAAAAACAAGGATTGGGGAAGCTCAGAAAAAGCCATTTTTCCATCCCTCGCAGCATCCAGCCACATTTTGTACATTTGGTAAGAGCTGTGAAGCTCCTGAACCCCTGTGACCACTCACTCTCAAGGGGAAGGAAACACCCAAGATTCATAAAAGCTCACAGTCGAAAGGAATGGCAAAAATCAGAGGGGCCACCAACAATCAGAAAGTTCTATTGATAAATTATAGCCTTGGCATGGAAATTGGTGTGTTTAGTCCCTGACTTCTGGGCAAGCACATGGCACTGGGATTTGGATTAATGGCAAATGGAGAAGCAAAAAGGAAGAGAGAGGAAAGGAGATGAAAGGAGAGAGGAAAAGAGAGGGCAAAGAGATGAAAAGAGAGAGAGGAAAAGAGAGGGAAAAGAGAGGGAAAAGAGATAGGAAAAGAGAGGAAAAGAGAGAGAAGGCAAAGAGAGGGAAAAGAGATGAAAAGAGAGAGGAAAAGAGAGGGAAAAGAGAGGGAAAGAGGGAAAAGAGATGAAAAGAGAGGAAAGAGAGGGCAAAGAGAGGGAAAAGAGAGAGGAAAAGAGGAAAAGAGATAGAAGGCAAAGAGAGGGAAAAGAGATGAAAAGAGAGGAAAGAGAGGGCAAAGAGAGGGAAAAGAGAGAGGAAAAAGAGGGAAAAGAGAGAGGAAAGAGAGGGAAAAGAGAGAGGAAAAGAGGAAAAGAGATAGAAGGCAAAGAGAGGGAAAAGAGATGAAAAGAGAGAGAGGAAGAGAGAGGGGAAAGAGAGGGAAAAGATGAAAAGAGAGAGGAAAGAGAGGGAAAAGAGAGAGGAAAAAGAGGGAAAAGAGAGAGGAAAGAGAGGGAAAAGAGAGGGAAAAAGAGGGAAAAGAGAGGGAAAAAGAGGGAAAAGAGAGGGAAAGAGAGGGAAAAGAGATTAAAAGAGAGGGAAAGAGAGGGAAAAGAGAGAGGAAAAGAGAGGAAAAGAGAGAGAAGGCAAAGAGAGGGAAAAGATATGAAAAGAGAGAGAGGGAAACGAGGGGAAAGATGAAAAGAGAGAGATGAAAAGAGAGAGGAAAAGAGAGAGAAAAAGGGAGAGCAGAGAAGGAAAGAGAGAGAAAGAGAGGGAAAGAAGGGCAAAAGAGAGAGGGAAAGAGAAAAAGAGATCACCAGCACTGGTTCCAGGGTCAGTCCAGCTGCAGGGAGGTCAGTCCTGGTTTCAGCATGGATCCAGCTGGGTTGGTCTGGCTGAGGAGATGTCCAGGGTGCTGGGGGCACTGCCCAGCCTTGGCACATATTTGGGGACAGGTTTTTCACTTGCTGTGCAAGTTCTCACACACAAAGTCTGTTCTTTCAGGCCTTTCTGGAAATGGGTCAGGGGTCTGGGGGTTTTTGGTGGTCTCAATCCTCCCCTACAGCCCCTGGCCACTTCTGGGCCTCATTGCTGAGTTTCTGCTGTGCTGTGTCGTGCTGTTCTGCAGGAACTACAAGGGTGTGAATGAGATTCCAAGGCTGATGGTTTAAAAACCAGGTGCTCCTGAGACACCTGTTAATTCTGGGAACAGTGATTCTGAGAAGCTCAAGGGCATTTCTCAGCTCATGGTGCAGTGGTGGTGCTGGGGATGCACCACCACAACCCACCCCATGACTAAAATCAGCTTCTCTGGGACTCTGCAACTCTAATCTGTAATTGAGTAAATCATTATATGAAGAATTGAAAATTTTATTCAAGTAGGGGTGAGGAGGAGATGAATGAATTTAAGATGTATTAATATGTTTCTAGAAAAATATGGATATGCAATGAAAATGGTTTGTAATGTGTGTATTTGTATTTCAGTAGGAGCAAGTGCAGTGACAAAAGAGTGGGACTGAAACTGGGGCATTATTTTCAGGAGACAGAGGCTGAACAAGTATAAAATTGCTTTCAGGCAGCCCAACAAGTTTCTGCACAGTCTCTACTTGTGTGCTGCTGGTGAAATGATTGACTTTTTCCCCTCTCCCCAGCCCCATCCGGCTCTGACTGTACCACTTTGACTTTAGGATGCACTAAACAGAGTGAACAAAGCGAGTCATTAAGTCAATCCCCCCGGGGCAGGAGTACAAGCAGCTCAATTCCTGAAACCTGACTGAGGAGAGAGGAGATAAATCAAAACAATCAAACAAATGTTTGATTCCAGAACATCTGCCCAGGGATCCATCTGCTGGTGGATGAAGGTCTTGTGTTTTATATAAAGGGAATCAGGTAAGCCTGAATCTCGACTAAATAAAAAAAAATAAACTCGTAAGAGTAAAAATCACTACCTGAAAAGTGCAAAGTAGTGATAGCTGAGACATGTTTTTAGTGCCAGGCAACATTTTGAGGGGTTTGACATAGAATTATACAACCTGTCATTAAGATGATGAGGTGAGATAGGCTTTCATTAAAATTGGCACTTTAAGAAATGATACAGCTTCTTCAGTTGTTTCCTGTGCCAGTTAGCAAACCCAATGCCTCTGTTGTTTCACTGCCTGTAAGCCATGAAACCTTTTCAGCAGACTGCAAGCTCAAGTCCTTGAGGAATAAAAAAGGATTTCTAAAAAAACCCCAACAACCCAACCCTCCCATATAAAATAACAACCAACTACACCCAAAACTCCTGTGAGATTTCTGGCATATTTTAATTTGATTTGGAATTTCACCATTCGTAGATGTTTTGCAATCATTGCCAGCTCAGTTTTTGGTGTTTGGGTTGGTTTTTATTTTAACATTACTGCTTGTGAAAAGGGTGTTCATGCACAATACATAGAAAATTCAGGAATTCCAGATCCTCCACTCTGATTGTAGAATCCTGGCATGAATGATCTTTTAAAGACTTACAAAGCAGAGATTCCAAGCTGGATGCAGTGTTTTAGATTCCTGGGTGGTGGTGGGGTGTGAGTGTGTGGTTTTTTGGCTTTGGTTTGTTGTGCCAGTGCAGAGGAAGAGTTTTGCTGTAAATATGGAACCTTGAAGGACTGCTGGGAGGAGTGATGGGACTCATTTCCCCTCCTGCTTTGCTGCAGGTGTTCTCCCAGTGATCTGGATCACTAATTATGGGAGACCTCAGTGCCACAACCCAGGGACAGCTTGGGGCCAGCACTCGAGTTCACATTTTTAATGATGCATCTGCCACTGCCTCCTCAGAACTCATTTCACACTCCTGTGCTAGGAAGGATGCTCACATTTATGATCCCTGCTGCTGAAAACAATGAAAATACACCATATCATGAGGAGGTAGGAACTACATGTGAGTGTGTACATTTTTTATAAAACTGTGCTAGGCTCTGGTCTTTTTTCTCCTTTGAAAATCTGCATTACTCTCACTGATGTCACTCTACTTTCTCCAGTTTTCCTGAGATAACAATTTGAACCCCCAAAGACTTGTTTTTCACTTAGCACCACACTGACTCCTGACAGGATTTGGTCAGGGAAAGAACTTCCCTGAAATACTGGAATTTTAATACTGAATTTTAATTCTGAAATGCAGAAGAAAATGATTCCTGTGTGTAGAACGTATCAAGCTATACAGACCACGGGGGAAACTTGGGAAAAGGGGTTTAATTTATGTTTATGCTGTGCATTTTGGAGCCAGCTGGAACTGGCTCTGCCCCAGGTGGGGCAGCTCCTGTCTCACAGAACCCCCCCTGCAGCCCCCACTACCAAAGCCCTGTCACACAAGCCCAACACACCACGTTTCTTTGGAAATAGTGTAGCCAGTTCTGTTTCTGTGGACACAATTTGTCTCTTCCCATCAGCATCCAACTGTGACGCTCTGTCCTCAGCATGACAAGACAAGAAGGGTTTGAGTCTCGGCAGAATTCAAGGACAGGTTGTTGCCAGAAACGGCCTCTCCCTTTGCACAGGGCAAAAATCTCAAATCGAGCATGAAAATGAAGGGAATAGCAAGTCGGTGATAAAGTGGGTAGCAGATTTTGAGGAAGCAGTTTTTCCTTGTCTTTTTCTTGGACTGAGGTAAAGAGCTTTCTCTTGAAAAGAAATTCATTGTGAGATGAACACCCCCTAAGAAACCACAAATCTTATTGCTGTGGTTGGGTGTTGCTTACCCCTTCATCAGTTTTTTTTTTTAGGGTTCCAGAGGTGGGTTGTTTCTTATTGAAAAATATTTTCTGTGCTGTTGAATTATTGCTAAGGAAGAATGAGGCTGCAGCTGCATTAGAATTGGCAAGACTTTTTTTGTTTTGGTGCTGTTTTGTCGAGGCTTTGCAGATAGCAATGACTCAGACACATTTGCCCTCTGGAGTGGGATGCTCACTGAGTGCTTCCTTCCTGCAATTCTTTGTGGAGGAGAGGTCCACATTCTGCAGAAAAAAAAAAATCTATCTGTTCTCTTAAGCTTGCAAAAAACCCTTTGAAAATGGACTGGTTTTGCTCCAGCAGTCCTGTATGCTTTGAATAACATCTATTTTCAAGCTGCTGTTCATACTAGAAGAAAATGTACTGAATCAAATTTTTCTCAAAGGAAAGTTTAGATTTTCATTTTTAGAGCTTAAATAAATGATGCTACAGCTTTTAGGCCAGAACATGTATGCAAGCCTTAATGTCAGGAGAACTGCAAATGCCAGAGATGATTTTGGTGCTATTTCTCCATGAGCTTTTAAATCACTGTACTGCTTAAACACAGTCCTTGAAGTTTGGGTTTGACTGAACCCAAACTGAGCTCTAAGACAACTTGATTTGCAGTCCACTTGAGAGCAAGGTATAAAAAGATCACATTTAGGCAGAGAGTTTTTTAGTTCAATTATAAGAGATGAGGATTTTATTGATAGTTTGGTAGCAGCAGAACACAGAATGGCACAATGTTTAGGAATGAAACCATTGTAAGCAACTGATCTGCCAAATAATTCTTTTTTATAAGCTGAAATGTAATTTCAATTCATGCTTTTGTAAGAGGCTGAAATGTAATTTCATTTAAGTATGAGGCTAGGATTGTATTGTTTTGATTTTAATTGGAGCCTGCCCTAGAAGGTTTCTTCTTGCCTGTGATTAGACCATTCCTAGATCATTTTAGAAACTGATCTGTCAGGAATCAATTTTACAGTGCACTAATCAAGTAATAATAAAGGTGATTCAGTAAAACACTGTGAATAACCTTGAAGAAACTGCAGCCAAGAATTTCATGGCAAAGTATGTTCGCTATCATTACCAGCAGTTGAAAAAAATCTGAGATTAAACAGTGTTAAGAGTTAGAACAAGAAGGATGAAGAACCAGATGGTCCTCCCTTTCTATAAGTTGATGGCAGGTTTGTCAACATTCCTCAGTTTGTGTATTCTGAATAGCCACTATTTATGGAAAAGATCCAAAGTTTAAAAAAAGAAAAAAAGGAAATTTTTCACACAAATCATTGAGCTGAGTGAAGAAATGAAGTGTGTCTCTCTATATGGTTCCATCAGTGACCTACTCAGGAATGAGCTGAAAAGTTATTTCTGTACTGGAAAATGGTAGGCTTTTCACATATTATTTTTATCCAAGATGGTGTGCATTTATATGAACTTATAGATAATATGTCATATGTAGAATTTTATGGTATTTAACCCACCAAATAAGTGTGAAGAAATGATTGCCCAGTGAAACACTGTTAGTGGCCAAAGAGAGGTTACACCAGCAGAAATATGAATTGGGAAGGAGTAAATATGAGTTTTGGGAAGATGGAGCAAACATAAGGGCAGTTGCTTAAATCACTTCTGTAAATCCTGTGACATTTTATATTAACAGGGGTTTTTGAAGCACTTTCACAATCCCAAATTTTTACTTGTTTCTTTCCATTCAAGTGCATATCATTTCCATTTCTGTAAATTTCTTCCCGAAAAGTTCTTTCTTTTACAGTTTTTCACTTGTTTTTCTGCTTGCCCTCTTTGCAGTACATCCTAGTTTCCTCCTCCTCTGTATTTGCTGACCTGAAACACACAGATCCTGAAAAATATTGTGCTGCTGGACCACAACTCTGTGTGCTCACTGCCAGGCTCAGGGAAATGTAGTGCTTCATGGTCTGAAATGCAGCTTCCTCAAAGTGCAAATCTGTATTTACAGCTGTTTATTTGTATCATAGATATGGGGTGTGTATGTGTGTGTATAATCAGGGGAACCATAACTGGCATATTTATTCTAATCTAAAAATAGACTCCAGTTTCTCCTTGATTTACTCTGGCCTTACTAATTATGGGTCTCCCTTCCTCTCTTCTATAACTGAGAGAATAAGCAAATTGGTAAAAAGTCACTAAATCCTATTTTTGTCTTGACCTTGTATTAAAGTTGAGTGTAGCTTTTGGCAGAAAGTTATGTGGCATTTCCCATATTTTTTCCTATTACATTTTCACAGAATTCATGGGATCCTTTCAGACCTTAAACTTGGAGATTTAAACTCCATCAATCCTAAGTTTGAGCAGCACTGAGTCTCTGCACAGTCAGTGCATTTCATGCAGCTCCAAGTTTCAGCTCTTGGATTCAGATTTGTATATCACTAAAGAAAGAGTTGGTGAAATTTACAGCAAATGTGAGCCAGTTTAGTTCTGTAGGCAAGGAGCTTATGCTGATTTATTCTAACAGCACAGCAGGGCCCAGTGTTGTTTATGGGCTACCAATGGACATAAAACACCTCATGAAAGCATTGTTCAAGCCATTAGAACAGCAACAGTTCCTTCAGATGTGGGTATAAGCAGAGGGGCTCCCTAAGACCTTTCACAAAATGTTCTACAGCAGAGTGAGACAAGGGAGGGGAAAGTAAATATAGAAATATGCAGGGGAAAAAAATCCCTATAAAATGAAGGTCTGGTGCCTGCAATGGAACTTTTCCCAGTGCAGAGAGCTCAATGATTAAGTAATATTTAAACTCCAATTTGAGGTCTCACATGGAAACTAAGACTGCCTCTTGCTGAATCTCTGCCTTGCTGTTCAGTCCTTCTGTCAGGGATGAGAACAGTTGTAGGTTACTAATCATCTTAATTACATTAATCTTATTAGTAAATATACAAACCTGGGCAATATAAAAATAAATAATTAAAATCTGATTTCAAAAAATCTAATAAAAGGAGGATAAACAGAAGGGAACCGGATTAAAAAAAAAGCCTGTTATGCTTTGTGGTGTGATTCTGAAGTATAAATTGGAATTCTGTAAGCAGTAGTGTAGTAGATGCAGGAAGGTTTTCTTTGAAGGAAAATCTGTATAGGAGACCTTAATTAATAGATGGTTGAATGAGAGAAGTTGCTTATTTGTAAAACAGGGCATGGTCAGGCTGTTAGAAGTGCTGCCCTTTGTATCCATGTGGACTGGAGGCTTTGGAAGGGAAGGTTTGTCTTCTACCTCTGCAGTGAGTGGGACAAGACAGAACACCCAGCCCTGCTCTGTCTGAGCACAGTTGTTTTCAGCTTCAGGGAAATTATACATCTTTCCAGTTTACCTTTATAAATCTCAAAAGAAATTGTAGTAAGTCAGGTATTATCCAGAAATATTGAACAGGACATCTTTCTCCTTAAAAATCTCACAGTTTAGTAAATAAAACTTATATTTACTTGCATTTTCCCCTTCTGGAAAGAGGTATCTGGACTATTTTCTGCCATGCATGCTCAATACCCCAATCCAATTTAGAGGTTCAGCTCAGGAATATTTTATTTCAATACATGCTTCTGAATTGATGAACAAACAGACACATTGATTTGGTTTAAATTTTATGTTGATAGAATAAACTGTTCACATTTTTAGTCCCTAAACCTTTAAGAGCAGTTTAGCTAGTCCTTAATAATTCTTCACCTTTAAAAAATTAAAAATTAAAAAAAAAGTTGTTAAAAAGAGTCCTCAAAACCAGCTCTGCATTAAAAGTGGACATGAATCCTTTCCCTTACCTGCTGAAGGTGTAGCCTGTGTCCTTTGCAGCACTCCTTGGAGTGCTGTGTTGTTTCTTTAGCAGATATGAATGAAAACACACAATTCCATGTGGATTTTCTTCCTGTGTGCTTTCCTTCAAGTGTCAGCTTAAAAATCAAGCAACAAAGTCTAAAAAGTAAAGGGTAGGAAAAGAATTCTGGTAATTCATGAAACTGGGAGTTGATTCTTTGCTAGTTGTTGTGTTTTTATGCCAGGTTTTGAGCCGTGTGGTGGTGTAGTGTGATTTAACTTGGTGTGTAAATGGGCAAGAAATAGACATAATATAGGTACAAAAACTCTGCAAGTAATGTCTCTTTTACATTTTACAGAGGGCTCTAGCTCAGATATCACAGGGGACAAAGAATAAAACCATGCTGAGGGGTGAGAGGTGTAAATCCAGTGACCTGCAGCTACTGGAGAGTTGTGTGCAGAAGGCAGCACACTGGCACTCACTCTGCAGTCATCTGCTTGCCTCCTGTGGAAGTTGCTTTGCATCCCTGCAAATGGACCACGGGAGAATCGGTGTTTTTGTGCCAAATGAGGATTCTCCTAATCTTGTGAGGGGTGGATAAACTTGCTCTAAGCTGATTTATGCTGGCAATATGCTCAAAACAGATGGAGAGCTTCATGCCTTGATATGAAGTCTCCTAATGAACATTGCCAGGCAAGGAACCCCCTGACACAAAATGCTGCAGGAGCTGCAGTTACCCAAACCAGAACAGGAAGCTTTCAGTAGCATCTGTACATCGAGGCAGATTTTTTCTCTCTGTCCTTTTCCTTGCAGCTGCTGTAAAAACTGGACAGAAGGTTCATTTTTTCCACGTGTTTTATTGCAGAAATGCTCTTGCAAGTGTGTCATCCTTAGTGTACATGATTTAGAGGGGTGTAGGGAAAAGATACTTGCTTTGGATTGTTCTAGATCAAGCAGATTGGCCTGTCTGCAGTTAGGAAGTGAGAGATAGGATCAGTTCAAGAGCTGCCACATTCTGATTTGATTTGATTTTATTTCTTAATATGGTTTCTGCAGTGCATACCTATAACCTATCCACTATTCCACTTTATGTACAGCCAACTAATCATTTGAGACACTTGCATTTTATGCTTGATTTCAGAAGTAAACTGCTTTATTTCCTATGATAAGACAACAGGGACATATTGTTTAATATAATTTTTAAAGTAGTTTTCTTATCAAGAGGAAGGTAAAAGATTTTTTAAAAATGCTAGATTAATAATACAGCATGATTAGTTATCCTGACATCCCACAGTGTTTGGTGTCCTCTAAAAAGAGTAGAGTCAATTCAGTGTCTAAGTGTGCTACAACAGATGTATTCGAGTTGGAGTAACATTCTCATTCTTATGTTATTTCACCTTAAGCTATTTGTGTGCAGTCTTTGACCTTCCAAAACAATACCGTAAATGAAATTAGCATTTGTGATGTCGGTCATTAGCAGCAAATTATTACATGTAAGAGCTGTGAGGGGAAGAAATTCAAGGACAATGTTGGTTTTTAGATAGTTTTTCTGTGCTCTCCTTGCCCAGGCTTTTGCTGTGCATCTCTTAGTTCCTAGCTATTCTTGTTCCACCCTCACAGCTTTTAGATGATTAAACACATATAGTAAATTTAAATATTTCAAAGACCCTTGCTTTTAGAGTCTCCTGGAACCTAGAACCTAAAACTGAATTTGTTACAGTGATTTGACTATTTTTTTATTTAAAGAAAACAATGACAGCATTGATCTTTTGGGGACTATTTTTCTGTGTTGCTCTGTGTGTGTGCCCCCACCTCACATTTCCCCCTGTTCTCCCCCAAGGGAGGATTAATATAAGATGTTGAGGGCATTTCTTTTTTTCTGTGCACAATAGCCTGTTGTTCACATGTAGAAGAGATACCCGTTAATGACAAGTGGAATATTTGTTTTCCCACCAAGGCTGACACACAATTTCAAAGGTCAAGCACTGTCTGATACTGCATTTACTGGCTTAAACTTTTCTTTTCCCACAGTGGCTGAATTTGTGTAGCTGCCCCAGCTGCTTTTCCATTTGCTGCAGTGTGTCCCTAGCAGTTCTCCAGCTTCTTTGCCTGGCTGGAAGCTGAACACAGCACAGGAAACTAATTAGTCTGTCCTGATAAATAAAGCAGTGCTTTATGGGAGACTGGGGCAGACCTGGCTAAGCATGAGCAAATGCCTTGGCTTACAAGTTGATTTTTGTTCAAAGCCTTCAATTAAGTGTTTTGATCCTCACTTTGATTAACAGGTGAAAATGCAAAATGAGAGTGAGCTGGGGAGTTGAGAGTGAGATTTTTTTCCCTCATCTTGCACTAGGTCAAATATTTCCACAATCCATAAACCTTCCTAGGACGTGCTTCAATTCAAGGACTTGAAGGAGAGGAATGTCCCGTGGGAACAGCTGAGGGATGCTTACCTACACCAAGAACCAAATTCTGTGCTGGTTTTTGGAGAGGTGGCCTCCACAGCAAGCACAGGCTGCTGAAAGGAGATTTCTGTGCTTTCCCTGTGCCCCTCATTAAGCAGCAGGTTCTGGCTAAGCCCTCTGCACATCACTCACATCGGGCCTTTTCCCCTTTCTCCATAGCTGTGGCAGGCAGTGAGATAATGTCCTCTTGTATTCAGGCAAGACCAAACTTGGTGAAGCATAAAATCTGTTATTTCCAACCAGCTTACTTTTGATTGAAGGAACAGCTTCCAGTCTCACAGTAAGAGGACTAACTTGTCACTCACTGGGGCAATTTACCTGTTCCAAAAGGCACAGCAATTGTTCCCAAGAATGAAAGCAGCCACTGTTAATAACAGAAGTTACCAAAAGTGGATACGATTACTTTAAATTAACATTTCTTAGGAATAGATCACCCTATTTGTGTTGAAGCTGTCATTGTTTAAATTTTTTTGTCAAGAAAGCACCTAATCAACAACATAGAGGGGAAAATGTGGTATTTTTTAAAAAAAGGCTCAATGACAACTGTATTCAGAAGTACTTCAGGGTAAGATTTCAAGCAGCCTGGGTGTTCCTTTATGCTTTTGAACATTTGGGAGTGTGTGTGTGTGGGGGGGAATTATGGTGCTTTTAAGAAAATTAATTATTTTTAGTTTAATTTTTTTTTTACTGCACATATTTCTGCCAATGAAATGGTGTGTCACTGACCCCCTTTCACAATATTGTTAGCTCAGGTGCAATAATTGCTTTTTCTTGCAGGCTGAGTGAGGCATCGACCTGTGAAGTATGAGTTAAAGTTCAAATTATGCAGCCTTTGTTCTTTGCTTCAGACTACCTGCCCTGAATATATAACACAGCCAGTAAGACATCAAATAAGATGTCTCAAAAACATATTTTTCAGTTCTGAGGGCAGATCGGTATCTGGGCAGGAGACAAGCTCAGTGCATTTTTTTTTTTAAATAAACACAAGAACTTCACAGTGAATTTCAGTAATGTATCTTATTTTACAGCCTATTTCTTCCCTTCCCTCTTTCTTAACCGATTAGCCTGAGTGCTAAACTGCACTAAGAGCACTTAGAGGTTTTTGTTACAAAATAATATTGCAGCAAACTCCCCCTTAAGGCACGACTTGATTTATCTGTATAGACTATGTTGAAGTTCTTTCTGGTCAATAGGTTAAGGCAGTAGAAAATAACAAGTAAGGCTCTCACAAGTATAAGAATTAACAATCAGAGGGAAAGGTCAGCACTGTGCCTACTCCAGCAGTGTGGCTTCTTCCATCTGTGTGAATTATATGCCTGTCATCAGAGCTGAGCAATGGAGCTTAAGCAAATGCATAGCAGAGACTGGATATTAGAGAAGGGCTAGGGAGAAGGTAAACAGGGTTTGTACTCTGACCATTCATTGCAGCTTCCACAGCACTTCAATAATGTAGGCAGCCTCTCATGTCTTTCCTCTCCCATTTCCAGTAGGATCAGCCAGGCTATTTGTCAGAATATTGTATTTAAAACATCACAAAATAATCACATTAAATACACAGTAGCATCTTGATTTCCCCAAACAGTGGAGCAATGCCATCTCTGGCACGTTGATACAACCCACGTGTAATCAGATATGTAGAGCAACAACACCCTGCTCCTCAGAGGCCAAAACTGCTCTGGAGGCAAAGCCACTGCACCCTCCCTTGTTAATATGCAAATCCTGTCCCTATGGAGTTGTTATTCTGGGCCATTCTTGGCTCCAAGCTTTCCCAGTGCTGCTGAATGAAGATGCTATTTCTTTGCTGTCCAAAGCTGTCCCTCAGTGAATTCCTCTGTATCTAGGTAGATCCTGTTGAGGATCCTGGGAAATAGGATGCAAGGCTAAAACCCTTTCATGAAAATTAAGTGACCAAGCAGTGCAATACAGCCCTGTCTGTGAGATTGGCAGCTTGTACCAGCTTTGGTCAACATTATTCTTTGCTCAGAGGTTCCTCAATTAGATCAGATTTTCTAAAACACTTCAGCCTGGTGCATATATAAGAAAGAAAGGAGGGAAAACATTTTTTAGGTGGTGCTGGTGTGTTGTTATAGTAACTCCAAAAGTCTAGGAATCTGAGGCAAAACCTTTTAAAGAGTTGGCCTCCTGCAATCTCCCAACAGCCAAATGTTCCCATCATGTTATTTCTACAGCACTATCCCCTTTGTCAGTGACTTGGTGATTTATCAAATTCTCTGTGCTACTCAGCACACAGACTGAAGGTAAATCATTAGAAAGATCATCTCACCTGGTGTTTGTTATCCAGCAACATCCAAACAGAGGAGGCTAGGGAAGAATGGAAACACTGATGATGCTTCACCTGAGTCCTCTCCTCGTGTCTCAGAGCCTTCCTCATCCAGGAATGGCTTCTATGTATTAAGTCATCTTCATTGGATTCTGTTCCAGGAACTTGGTCATTACTGTCTGAGCTGTTAGCTTTAAATATCTAATATTAGATGAGATGAATTAAATCAGGGGATGGGTTAGAGCTGGGGATATTGGATGAAATAATGTAGTTCTGTTCTTGTTTCAACCATTATCTCACTGGGAGACTTTGGGAAATCATGTAATCTCTCTAAAGATTTAAAATCCTTCCTTGTAAAATGTGAATAGTACTTACAAGTCTTGAAAGCATTTTCCCTCTCTGCACAGTGAGCAAATAAAATATCATTTTCCATCCCCATCTGTGTCCTCTATATCAAAGAAGCTCCGTGTAAAAAGCATAAACATAAAAGGAGAAAATTTATTCTATTTAGACAAATTGCTGAGAAAGGATGCAAGAAAGACTCCTGTGAGGTGGCTTTTGCTTGAACTCCCTATTTTAAGTACCTAAATAACATTTCTACCCACACATGTGCATCAGGTGTAGCCTAAGGCAGATTTGTAATTTCTCTACCCTTGTCATAAAGAATCTATAAGTTGTGAAATTGGTTCTTCTCAGTATGTCTGGATAATTGACTGCATTTGGAACATGGATTTTGAACTGTGAACAAAGGGTATTTAAAGGCTGCTTATGCTAATGTCAATATCTTGTAGAATAAGGCTGAAATTAGCCCTGTGCTGCAGAGTGCCGACTCTGCAAGAACTCTGCAGCACTGCTGCTGTTGAGTGAGGCATCTGCAGAATTCTGAACACTCCTCCAGTACAGGCACTGGGCATGACTTCTTCACAAGGATTCTATGAAAGCACTGAAATATGGGTTGTTTGGGGAGGCTGGGTGGTCTCCATCTCTGGAGCTTTTAAAGTTCCAACAGGATAAAGCTCTGGGCAGCCGGATCTGATCTCCTATCTGACCTTGCTCTGTGAGACTTCCTGAGGTCTCTTCTAACCTTCAATCCTATTCCACTTGGACAATAGAGACAACCAGATCATATCTTCCACATCTTGATTAGCTCTCTACTGCTGCATTTAAAACAGAGTCAGCAGATTTTTCTCTGACAATGGTTCTAGGAAAACAGTGACTCTGCTCTCAATTAAAGATAAGTCTGGTCTATGGTGACCAGGCTCAGGAGGAATTTCTAGGATGCAATCCTGGGATGTCAGAGAGGTCTCTATCATCATTAAAGTGTCTTAAGTGAGTTGGGATTGCAGAAAGAATCTTCTGCTGTGTATTTTCCTTTCCAGTAAAACTACAAGCCTTGCTCAGGGCATTGATATTTGGAAAGTTTCCGCTCAGCGTGTTACTTCTTATTTTCCATTTCTGAAGGCTCACAGAATTTTGTTCAAATTATAGTTGGAACAATTTTCATTTCTGCTACTGAGCTGGATTCTGCTCTCTGAGCAGCCAAATTGCTGTTAACAGATTCTTTGGATGTTTCTAATCTGCTTTGATTCAAAACCAAAACAGATGAGCACAGCATACCTTAAGTGTCAATTTAAGATAACCTGGCTGTCTTCAATGTAATCTCCTGTGGTAGTTTAACTGCTGGTGGGGACTAACATCTTAATTTGCCAGGGCTGTGTCCAAAATAGCTGTGCAGCTGTTTTGTGATGGGAAGGACAGGATTCAGACTTCTACCAAAATGTTGAAGGTACTGCTGTCCTCTCAGCTGCCAAGGCAGAGCTCCTTTTCCTTTCATTTTCCCAGATTCTGGCTACCTTCTTCCCCAAGTTCCTCTGTGAAAACATGACTACTCCTGTCTCTGTTACCAGGCATTTTGGGAGGAGTTCACAACCAGGACTGTCTTAGGCACTGCTATAGTTTTCTCTCTTAATTTCTGAACTGGCACTAAGACACTGTTGGCACTGGAGCTGTGAGAAGCAGCATCAAACTGAGGTTTGGACTTGAAGCTCTACACACTTGTAGAAACACAGAGGTTTGGAAAGAACAGCTGAACATATTTTTATAGATGAAAAAGTTTACCTGCCTGAAGCTGGCTGCTTTATTACCTGTGAAAACTTAGCCCTCTAAGATGCTCCACATTCCTAAGAGGCAGCAGGGAATGACTTTCACATTGCACCTTTTTCCATGAGAGCATATTTTTAAGGAACACCCATTACCCTGTTTTTCCAGGGAAAATGTAGCCCATCAACAGCATGTAAGTGAAGAAATTGCTTAATTTGAATAGTAACAGAGAGACAAGTCAGCCTTAAAAGGCTTCGAGATGGTTTTGCATGTTTGAGTGTAACACACTGCAAATGCTCTTTCAGAATCATAATTGACTTTCCCTGACCAAAGCCCATTAACTGATGGGGGATATGTTTTCTAACACAATGTCTTTTCCTGGAGGCAGAACTAGCAAATCCAAAATCTCATCAGTGTTGCACTGTTCTTCATAGAGAGCCGTTTCAAGAAAATAACACTGGCTGAAATGAGGAGAAATCAGAATGATCTGTTTTCTGCAGTGGTCCTTGAATAAACATTCTGAAATAGATTCATGCTACATTTAACTACTATCTTAATAGGTAATCCAAACTGTAATCAGGATACTTGCCACTTCTTAAGAAGATATTACAGGATTGTTTGAAGATTGATATTTATCATGTTCCTGGGGGTTTTAGGTGGGGTAAGAGGGTAAAAGAACATGCTTTCATGAATTCTTGGAGGCTTCTTTTTTCTGTGTGTTTCCAAGGAATTGTTTTCAATTTCACTGTTTTCTAAGTACCACTTTATGTATAGAAGTCCTTCTAGGCTGTGAAAAACTTCATGGGTTTAGAAGATATTAGAGGCAAGTGAGCACTATTATTATACAGGGTTCCAAATGTAGAACAAAAAAACACCCAAAACCCAACAACTTCTTAGAAAGCCTCCTTGTGCTTCTGAACTTTGAGGAGTGCTTATATTCTAATCACTCTGACAATATGAAGAAAGATAGTTGGTAGCTGAAAACCTTCTGGATGCATAAAGGAAACACAGTTACATAAGAATCCCAAAACCTTTTAGTTCAAAAGGACCATTATATTGTGAAATAACTTTTAGCCATTTCAAGGAACACCCTCACAGCATTGACTATTAGTGATTCTGAATCCCAGTGGATATTTATTTCATATACACAACTGGAAATTTGTCCTCCCTATTCTTGTTTTATTCTTTGAATAGGTCACAACATCCTACTTTTAAAATGGATAAATGGTATGAGGTTTTTTTTTTTTCCTCCTTGATATCCTACAGAGAATGGCTTGAATGCAGTGATGTCAAACATCATTTGTACACATTTTCCACTTCTTGTCACGTTTTCACCTAAAGGAAGCCAGCCAAGGAGGAAAGTTCTCTTGTAGAAGGAACTCTACTGACAATGAGGAGAGTGTGTTTCCCAGGCTGCTTTCACAGGCAGTATCTGTCTCTGAATGTCTGTCCTCCTCCTTTGTGCTCCTTCCTTTCACAGATGCACATTAGCAAGGAGAAGAAGTTGACTGCAAATTAATTGCTTTGCCTTTTTCTCACTGTTTTATCCCCATCCTAATAACTTGTCACACAAAGTGTCCAACACAGCAAGTGTTAGCTTTGCATATCTCCAGTGGACTAAATCCCAAGCTCTTTAATCAAAATATCTTCCATATCACTATGATCACCTTTTAAAGAATATGTTTCTAGCACAAATTTGTGAGTTATTGATTAAAAAGAAGAAGAAAAATTCTATTTCATAGCTTTTGCACCCCTATCCATGCTATGCAGATGTATTCTTTTGCAAATATGTAAAAAACCAAAATGAGACATTTTTTTCTTCAAAAATGCATTGTATTTTTTCCCAGCATCTTCATACTAACAACAACTTCAAGTTTTTTAGTGTTTGTAAAATTTGCTTTGTGATAAATTTAGCTATTATATTTATCTGTGTAACATCACTTCACAGCTAATATTTAAGAATTGGAAGGTAAAATGCAACTCTGTAGGCAGAAAGTTTGCATTTTTTAATGTGTCAGCATTGTAGGCTGACTTTCTTCCAAGGAAGTGTCGTTAGAATAGTGTCTTGTCAACAGATCAAATACATCGCTGAAATAAGTGTTCCTTGCTTTAAACCATCTGATCTGGATTAATTATCCATTACAACATCAAATCAAACACAAAAGCTGGTGATGTTTCGCCAGTCTGGGCAGAATGAAACACGATTTTTGCCCAGGGACAGCATAACCTCCAGCCTAAACACATAAACCAAAGCACTGACGATGTGCTTTATTTCTTGAGTTTGCATTTTATAGGGAATAAACTCCTGAGGACCACGCTACCTCTAAGAGGAATATTCCAAGCTTTGAGCATGACTCTGAAACTTGGTATTTCTGTTTCTGTGTGATACTTTTTTTTAAAGAACTACATGAGAAGAATACTCTATATTTTATTCATGCTGTCTTTCTGCGGAAGTATAATATAGCAAATTAATTAAAATTAAGTTTGAAATGGTCATGCAAGTATTACTTTAAGAGAGCTTGCTCTCTAATGTGTCTGACAGATCTATCATTCTGCATTGTTTTTAAAAAAATCAACAACAAAACAACAATTCAACAAAACCCTCAACACTGCAATTATAATGACTGAAAGTGTGTGCACTGCTAGTCAGTCACCCAGTAAATGAGAAGCAAGCCTTCTGTTTATTCCATCAGAGAGTAACTTAACAGATACTTTAGGAGTGGGAGGTGAGGGTTACATGGGCAGCTGAGTTTCAATTTACATTTTTAATAAAGGGCTGTGCCTATAAAGGCAGCTGGATTACTTTTTTTCCCACAGAGGAATTGTCTTTTTGTCTGAATTATGTATAGTGAGGAACAAAGGAAAAATACTTCTCTTCTGGGCAGCATTCAGGTCTTCAGACTTGCACACATGCCTCATTTCAGGTGCAATTTCATATTAATAACATTACTTTAAAATGCAATTACTGGCAATAAAATTTATCACGGACCTAACTTTCAGAGTTGGTGACTTTCACTCCAAATTGTCCTTAATGGCTTTGAGTGTGTGTTAAAATTGTCCTCAAAGTGGCAGCCCTGGAGGCTGTTCCCTGTCATGTGTCCAGAGTTACACAGCTGGGTGAGGCATTCCTACATCCTGCCCAACTTGTTGCTGCCTTTCAAAGGAGACAGATAGTGGTCACTCTCCCTGGAATTAAATCAGAGCTAATGGAGTTGTTAATTCATCCCTCAGAACAGGTGATCCTACTGCCAATTTTAATTGCTCTATGCTATGACAGAAAAATTAACTTCTGGATAAGTAAGAACAGACATTTCAAACCTTGGCTAGCCCTGTCCTAGCTCTGCTAGTGAGAGCTTCAGCATCAAATTCTAAAGCAAGACAAATGTTAAGTGCTTTGAAATAATAAAGTAGTTCTGTAGACAACAACTATAATCTTACATAAAAAATTTAAAATATTTTAAGGATGCAAACTGAACAAAAGGAAGTACTTGGACAATACCCTTAACATGGGTTTTTTTGTGAGGGAAAAAAATCACAAACAGAATAAATAAAATGTAAGCCACTGCTTTTAATTAGGGCTCTCACTAATTTTCAGCATATCATTCTGAAACGTTGATTAAATTTCCATTTTTAAAAGACATAGTACGGATGTTAAAATGAAGTTTGTTCATGAGGGAAATTCATACTTTTCTTTACTCCTGGAGGCTGTGACTTTGTAGCCTTCCTGACAAAACTGAACATGCTTTTTGTGAAAAACAAAAGAAAAAACAACCCAAAAGGTAAAATAAAATAAAAAACAAACAAACAAACAAAAACCTCACAAAGTTTTTTGGAAGCCCTGCTGTCAGAACAGCAGCATTTTCAAGCAGTATGTGAGATGGACACTTAAAATGAGTCACGCCTGAGAGCAGCGGGATGACCGGGTTATTTTTGGTCACATTTCTGTGCAGGTAGAGAGCTCTCCCACTGTTGTTAGCATTTAAGCTCTTTTCTGTTAAATTTTTTGCTTCCTATGGATTTCAGGTTCCTTTTTATCCGAAGCACAAGTGCAGCCTGTGTGTGGAGGGCATCCTTGGCCGGCTGCCCGGCGTCCGCCCCGCTGCTCTCTCACCGCCTCTTCAGCAGCACAGGGAGAGAAAAGACGGGGGAAAACCTTCTGGGTCAGAATAAGGACAGGGAGAGAATGTACCCATTTCTGTCGTGGGCAGAACAGGCTCAGCGTGGGGAGATTAAGCTATTTCCAGTGAAAACAGATTCGTGTGGGGAGAGAAAAGAGACATTAAAGCACTTCCGAGCGGTGCAGACGGCGCTTCGCCTCTGCAGCTCCTCCCTCGGGCTCTCCCAGCGCTGTCCGCGGGGAAATCCCTGCAGGATCACGCCTCGTCCCTTCCTCTCCGGCTCCTCTGGGTGTCACGGCCATTTGTCACATTGTCACACTTGTCCCTCACCCCTTGGTGCCCATTTTTGAATATTTTTTTTCTTTTTCGAGTGGTTGCCACCCGAGCCCGCGGGGCCGGGCCTCCCCTCACACGGGCACGGCCTAGCACGGAACCAGCTGTAACTCCTCCACCTACGAACCAAGCGATGTTTCAAAGACAAAAAAACCCCTAACAATAAAAAGGAGTATTATCTTTTTGTATCACGCATGCCTATACCTTTCTGGAATTTCATTTTTTAGGCCTTATCCTTTAAAAGACCTACAATTTCTATCTTTTGCTATGAAAGGGAGCAATTATTTGCTCTCCTAGTTTTCTGTTTGCACCGGGGCTGTGGGAAAAATCTCTGTTTTTATGAGCTCTGGAATTGCTGTATTTCTGATTGAAATGAGGTGTGCATCACCTCTCCCTCCCCCTGACAGCCACATAAACCCAACATCTTTGTTGGGAGGGAGGAAGTGCTTCCTTTTTCATCCTCAAAAAACTGAAGCGAACATCAAATCAATACCCAATTTAAATTTGTAGTTCCCCCCAAATTTTGTAGCTTTCATATTCTATGAGGAGGAAAAAAAAAATCACTGTTCATTTTCACGTTGGGTGAAAATGCTTCATATATATTTCCCTAATCAGTTTCATGTTTTCATTAAACAGGCAAACACAGGAAAAAAAAATTCTCTCGGTTTTTCCAAAGCAACATTTGTTCCTAAGTAATTTACTTGCTCAAAGAAGTTTTTCTTCTTAATCTCATAGAAAATTCTGTAAACAGGGGGTTCCGTGGAGCAATATTTATCTATGAATTGCACTTCTAGCAACAAAATCAATAACTGTTGGAAATGCCTTGCAGATAGCTGCAGCAGTGTCAATCATTTGAAAGTAGGTATCTTTTTATAGAATGCTTCTCAGGCTGTCTTCTTGAACTTTCCTTTGAATTTTTGCATAAAATAAATTAGTTCTTCCATCAGCCAGTAAATCAGAAGATTGAAGCGAGGAGCTGTTCAAATCAACATGTTGTTATCATTAGGTACCTCAGATCCACATTAAAATATGGATATATTAGTTGTCTTTCCCCCTCATACCTAATCATAAAGCTGTCTGAGATGCATGATTTGCAGCTGAGCTGTAAAAAGGGCACCAGTCTCTTCAGGATGCTGTGAAGGCACAGCTTCAGGTGGTTACTCTGGCAATGGTGTGATTGAACCACAAGATGGAAAATATGAAATAATGTTCTGGTCAGACAAAGCGGCTCAGGAAAAAAAGTGTTTCCTTTTGTTCTGGATGTTGTTTAATCTTCTGGCACTTAGCTTACATAGAGCTTTGTGCAGTGGGCTTTGATCAGCTTCAAATGTGAAAGGAAATCTGTGTGTTGGTTTCATGTCTCTCTCAGAGCGCTTTCCTGGTGTGCCTGGAATGAGCGCTCACAACCTAATTTGAATCTGTTTTCCCTGCATTTGAATCCACCTACTCTTAACGTCTTTTTTCCTTTCACTCATTTATATCTGTGACATGAAGAGGCTTTAGAGCTATTGCTAAAAGAGAGTTTGAGAGTGTTTAAGGCAAGACAAGAGTTCTTAACTGCTGTAAACTTAGTAAGATTTAACTTTTATGTTTTTGTGTGATTGTTCCCATGTCCTGCTTTTGGTTAAAACTCCACTGTCAATGGGTAAGTGTTGTTTTTTAACAAGTCAATCACAGATATTTATATATATATATATATTGCCTTTTGTCTTTGTAAATGCAATATTATTAAAGCATGCAGTGTCTGGTATCCTTGAGCCCAAATAGGAAAAATAACAGGTAGAGGAAAAGACTTGAGGCTCCCATTTGCCAGTTGCTCATAGACAACCTGCTTTCCCTGTCACCTGCAGACCTTCTAAAACCCCCAGGGCCAAAAACCTTTTCCTGCTATTAAATATTCAGGAAATTTCAGGGAACACTCAGGTGCTCACAGGGATGTCAGAAGCACAAGTACAGCTGAAACAGCATCTTGTGGAGTACTGCATTGCAAGTGCTTTAGGAGCTGTCACACAAATGTTCTTGCAAGCCTGGCAGGGCAGCAGTGTACACAATAATCTGTTATCCCAGGCAAGACAAGAGAAATTATTTCATTCAGGCAGGGTTTGTTTATCTTGGAGGGAGCAGTTCAGGACAAATAGTGATTTGGGGACATTATCAAGTTCCAGAGTGGGGAGTTGGATTTAATATGTTGCCTTTTCTCAAAACAACAAAGGGAATGAGTGCTATTAGAATGCACTGAAAACTTGCAGTTTGTGGCATAATCAAATTTCATCTTTGAGTATCTCTACAAACTTTGTGAAGAGAAACCACAGACCACTTCAGCAGTAGTACAAGTGGTACAACTACAGGAGGGAATAAAAGGGTGATGGAGTAGATAATTCTTAATATATAAATGTGGTGAAGCAGCTGTTTAGACAAACTCTTTAATAAATAGGGTAGAGCAGACAAAAAGGAAATTGTGCTATTTTGTCACTGACTAGATTTGGATGAGATATGCAGATATTTCAAACCAGCCTCATCAAGGCTGATACAAATGTGTATTGAAAGTGAATTGCTGGTATAAAAAGCACTGAAATCAGAATGTTTCTGAAAGACATTAAAGCCACTGATAATGATTCAAAAAGAAGAGCTCTACATTGGAAAATGTGTAACTTCTAGGCAAGTGTGGTTTTTTGAAATGTTCATAGAAGAAGGTTGTATGAGGAAATGCCTCTTTTTTGTGCTTCCTGGATGGTTGGTGCAACTGTGCATGAATGAAAGTTACTTCAAGCCACTTCAACTATAGAAAGGAAAAGTCCCAGAAGTGTCTTTAGATGATGTAAATCTCTGTATGGCTCTGAAAGCTATCTGTGAGGATATATGATGCTGCATGTTAGGATCTGCACTGGTGAAATTACTTTTTTATCTCTGTGCCTGTATCTCAGGGCTTACTCAGAGACTTTTGGCCACAGTTTGTGGGTTTGCCTCTTAAGTAGCTATGGAATGACTGACCAAAAACTGCTGAAGTTGCTGAAAAAAACTCATTTAAAATTGTGCTCAAGTGATCCAGGTCTTGTAAAATCTTGAGTTGAAGCTGATGTCATGGAGTTTAAAGATATTAAATAGTTCACAGAAAACTTTTCAAACTTCTTGCTTTTTAGAACTGTAATCTAAATATTAAACCCTTTTAAAAAATCTTCTTTTTCATTCTTTCCCTCAAGGGTTCTTCATTCAAAAGTGTGCTCCAGTGACTGATTTTAACATGTTTCAGGTAAGAGAACCAATTCATTTTCTCTCTGTAAGTAATGATTACAAAATAAAAAAAGAAGAAAAAATTATACCAGCTGCAATCACAATCCAAAAAGCAAAAATACCTAGTAGTAATCACATTCATCAGGATCCTGAGGAAAGAATATGATTGTCCCAAGAACTGGTAGAAATTCTGGTTGGAGTTCTCCATATTTGGGTGGTTGGAGAAATGTGATTTGCCTTTCATAAACAGCTGGCTGGGATTATGTGCTTTGCTGCTGCTTATTGTGCAAGTGCTAAAGTTTGCATGCAAACTCTTGTGACCCATCTTAAAATAAGAAGATTCCTGTGGAAGGAAAGTATGGTAATGTTTTCTGGAAAAGCAAATTTTGTAAAGTTTTCTTCAGCTTCTGACTGAGAATCTGCTGGTTTTTAACCTACATGAACGAAGAAGGCCAGGAAATAAGAGTTCTTTAAAGATACTGGGTTAAATAGATTTTGCTTCTTGGGTACAAAATGAAACAAGGACGTGCTGTTTGCTTACCATGGTAACACTTGGAACTGAAACCTTGGTTTAACTTGTGTTATTTCACAGTTGGAAGGAAGAATACATTAAGACAGATTCAAATCAGGGGTTTGAAGTACTGTGCTGCTTCTAGGGTAGCACAGGTCTAGGTGACTGTGTGGGGCACCAGAAAAAACTTGTGCCAAACTTAACTCTTTTCACATTCTTAGCCATTATTGGTGCTGTTCAGCTCATGGTGGCTTTGCAAAAGCTCATGGCTTTTACAACCAACTGCTTTGCACAAGAGCCAGCTCTGATGGAGGCAATAACTGGGGAGGGATTCACACTGCTCTGCTATCAGCAGTTTCAAACTGTGATATATATTTAGTCTGTGAACCTATGAAATGCTTTAAACCAAGGGTAGGAGTGGATTGGAATGGCAAGTTAGAAGATGGATCCTACAAGGGATAAATAGCCATTGTAAATCAGCTTATGCTGAAGAAGCACAGTAAATGTTGTCTGAACTCTGCTCCATTAAAATTAATGGAAATTTTGTGATCCAATCCAATGAGGAACATGAATAAACACTCCTGAAAGCCCTGTCCCTTGGTGCCAGTTCCTTATCTACTGGCATTGTTTAAATCTGTTGATGCACTTATGAATTGCCTCAGGAGCTGGGTCTTCTGTTTTAATCCAATACACAATTGGACTGAGGTTTTCAAAGCAGATCATTGATTAAAACTGATGGGGAAACGAGTATCTAAATTCTCTGCATGTTTTGAAAATTTTAGCCTTTGGGTGTTAATGTGCAGTCTTTAATCTGTCCTTAATCAAGTAGAATTCTCACAGAGACTTTTGTTTGAGTAAAACTACAGAGTTTGATCTCTTGGAAAGAAGGTTTTGTAGGAAACTGGTTGCTGCAAGCAGAATTTGTGCAAGAAGAGTTTGAAAGTACATGAGAACAGCACCTTTTCCCAGTTTTGAGTAGCCAGATTCCTTTTACTGATTGTGATGGTGGGGTTTTGGTGAGCAAGAATATACTAGCAGGTAATCTGAAATGCAAATAAAATGGAAATACCTCCTTCAGTTGATATTCTGCAAATTTCTGGTTGAGGTTTTTTATTTCAAAAAATCCTTTTTCTTGCATGTGTCATTATTGTTTAATTTTCAGCAGCTGCTTCTTACAAAATAGAGACAATGTTTACAGGGAGCTGAACAGAACTGTGTGTGCTGCTTGTGTTTCTGAAGAGGCATTCTCAGAAAGATGGGTGCCACAATCTTCTGTCTCAGCACCATCAGCAGTGGTGTATTCATATGAATCTAAAATCCAAAATCCTGTGTGTGTGTATTTTTGCAAAGATATTTGTGACTCAAACCAAAATTCAGCTCAACTGTTATGACAATCCAGTTTACAGGCTTGAAAGAAAGTAATTTTTTGCATTTTCTTTTTGGCAGTTCAAATGATCCCTTATTTATTTTGAAGTGAAGGATAGCTAGTCTTCAGATTTATGTTATGTAAAACAGTGAGAAAATTACATATATCAAGAAAACAAAAAAGATGTTCTTCTGTGATTTAAATTCTGCAAGACAAGAATTTCCAAATTTATTCTTTTTTTCAGTGAAACAGTGGTGATAGGGGGCAACATCCCACTCTTGAAGTCTGGAGAAAGTGTGTAGGGACACTGCCTTACATAATACAGAACTGCACTTAAAATAGGTCTGAAGCTTTTGTTATTTAAAGCACAGGGAAATTGCAATCCTGTAAATTCCAATACCAAAAATTCCAGAGACGCACTGCCTTCCTTACAGCTCCTGTGCAACAGGGTTTGTTTTTTTTTAATCAGTACTTCTGGAGCCAAGCTCTGATTTTGCAGATGCTTTGACCTGTTGTTAACCTCACTTCTGTTTAGAAATGATTCTCAGTTAAAGATACTTCTGAGCAGTGTCCACTGCCCTTTTGGAATCTTTCAGGACATTGGATGAGGGAAATCTCATAAAAGAAGTAAAAGAAGAGCAGGAAACACTCGATTAAACAATAAAGTCTGTGCATGTGTAGATCCTCTACAAAACTGTATTTCCTAATGCCAGCATATCTTTTATTTCTATAAGAGTTCCTTGGTTTTGGTGGTGATTTATTTGGGGAACTGTCCAAACAAATGTCTGGTGAGAAAGGGAAGAACCAGGTGGCATTTGTCACAAGGGAGTTTTAAATTCTTCCTGCTGACAACAGTGGCAAAGGTCTGTACCACACTTGCAATTTCCTGGGTTCTCCTGACCTGTGGCATGATCCTGTCTGACTTCTTATGCCTTATCTGGCAAATCAGTGATATAATCCTGCCACAGGATCAGGGCCAGCTTCAGCAGAATTCATCTCCATTTCCACCAAGCACCAGAGTTGAGTCTTGATCAAGAGGTGTTGAGGAAACTCATGCATAATTTATGTCTGTCTGTGTGGAGAATGATTTTCACAATATATTTGTGTACAGGAGTCAAAATGATTAATGGAAACAGAGAGTCACTTTATAAGGAAGAGACAAGGCTGGGAAAAAAGGCAGCTAGGAGATAATAAGGCTGAAAGTTGATATGATCAATGTTCACAAAATCATGAAGGTCATGGGTAAAATGAAAACAGAGTTGTTATTTCCCTATCCTGCAATGTTTGAGCTGCAGTGTATTGATGAAACTATTAAGGGTTTGGTTTAAAGCTTAGAAGAAAGCACTTGGAATTCTGAGATTTATTGCCAAATGAGGATGTGGAGGCAGATTCAAATTCATGGCCAACAAGTCCATGCAAAGACACAAAGGGAATAGGCAAGGGTTTACTTTCCAATATCTTTCATCTAATAAGATGCCAGTGAAACATCCCAACAGGGATATCCTTATGTTCTTGCATTTTTAATCTTCAGTATATTAAAAACTGCACCTATATAGAAACCCTAGGATTTGGAAGGAGATTTTCATTTCAGCTGGATTAATGCTTTGTTATTTCATGAGTACAGGAATAGGAAAGCCTTTCAAGAGGGGTGCTTTCAAACTGGCACATGCAGCAGAAATCCACCATTCAGTAACTCTTCAGCATATTGCATATGGATCCACAATGGAATGCTAAGAAATTCTGAGGTAAATTTTGGTTGACTCTAAATATGTTGGCATGCTAATCTACATAGTCCTGCTGCTGTACCCTTGCTGTCCCCAAAATGGGACACTCGAAATACAAAGTACACTGCAGCTGAGCTAGATGGGGTGTTTGGGTGGCTGGAGCACGGAGTATTACTGTGGAACACACATTTTTGGTCATCACAGATTTTGTTAATGTTCTCTATGATGCATCCTTAGAGTCTGATGGGTCATCTCAAAGTTTCTGTGGGGTTTTCTTTGCCCTCAACCTAACTCTATAAAAGTGAGGGCCTGTCCAGTCTTGGAAAACTGTAATTGAACCTGATCAGCTTGTCTTTCTTTGCTGTGCTGTACTTTTATCTCTCCCTAAAGCATCCTAATTTACAACTCCTTTTTTACTAGACTATTAAAGAGATTTTGTGCTGTGACTTTGGTTTATTGTCTGATGCTCTGAAACACTGGGTCAGATAGAACAGCACTGCATCCACTGGAAATTGATTTGAGGCAGGGTGTTTTGTTTGTTTGTTTGTTTTTGTTATGTTTTTTCTGATTTGAAATTTGTCTGATAAATTAAGGAGCTGTTTTTTGTGACCTTGCCATGTGTGCAGATGAAGGAGAAATTACCACTTTCTTGAATTCACTGTATGTCACAGATTTGAGGTTTCTTATTTTTTCATTTTATGACAGAAGAGGTGAGCCTCTGCCATTAAAAAGTGTATTAAGGATCAAGAATTCATGGTGAAAGAAAAAGCTGGTTGAACTGCAGTTGCAAATATTTTTAATTAAATTGTTAGACTTTCATTAATGTGAGTAACAGAGATGATCTCTTGTTGCGGGAGATTTTAATGAACTTTATTTAGGGAATAAATGAACAGTGTGAAGTTTTTTTCCTTTAGCAACCATTTTCTCATAGGGCAGAAGATTTCCATTTTTCTAGTGGAATTTTTTTCAGGTTCAGCTGCACCTGGAATATTTTTCAGCTGTGACAGAAAGATTTCTGCCCTTGAACCAGTGATTCTGTCTGCAAGTAAAACCTGAATGAATTGCCTGAACCAGAGAACAATTGACAGCTGTAGCACAAATCTGAGTCTGATGAATGTTGAGTCTCTTGTGGCTGAGACCTCAGGTTGCAAATAGCAGACAGCCCATCAGAAGTCTCATAGCTTTTCCTGGCAAAGGACTTCTGAGGATAACGTGGGAAGTTTCTTAGAAAACACACTAAGAGGAGCTAAATTCTGTAAAACTGTAGTGGATAGGGTAATAAGGGGCTAAATTCTTAGATGCTTGATTTCTTAAAGGAAAAATTCTTGCTTCTAACAAAGAAGTTTGTAATAGTCAGAAATATGAGGGAATAAATGAACTCTCAAATTAGAGAAAGGGCATAAAATAGTGTCCTGGATACACTGGCAAAGGCTACAGAAGATATTTGTATATCTTCTTAGAAGCATCCAAGAGTTTAAAACTATGAGAAGAAATGTTTAAGGCAAATTCACATGAAGATGTGTTCTTAGACCCCTGATATTCTTGAACTCTTTCATGACATAGAATGAGGGTGTAATTTCTCTGGCTAATCTGTAGCATATCTGGTGATAGCATTTTGTGATTTTCTGTAATTGTTGTTTAATTTTTCTCATCTGATATATGGTCTAGCTAAATAAGAGAGCTTGAATAGATGGGTCACCATAAAAAAGGAGTGGCTAATATATGGAGAACTTTCTGTCCTACAGAATTGTGGTAGCAGGAGCATTGGACAGTGTTGGGTCCAGGCTCCCAGAATCCATTCCTGAGCAACAAAGAAAACTTGTTTGGTTAAGAAAACATGTTGTACATGTCACTCAGGTCTTAAAAAAGAAAAAAAAAAGTAGTTGACAAGTGACAGCTTGAATCCTTGTATGTTACAGCTATTTCCCACTAAGAAATGATGTTTCAAATAACCTGGTACTTCAGGCTAGAGTGCCTTCTAAGAGCACAAACACTGCCTGTGGCTGCATTATGGATGTTGAAAATTGTGTGGTTGTGTGACTGCCAGTCCCATTAGGGGCTCTGTAGAGATCAATAATTGCTATGACAAATCATGTTTTCATGCTGGAGAACAGATGCTTTATAGACAATTAAAAAAAAATTTAAAAACCACTTTTTCTAAATCAGAAACGATTTATAACAAGAAATATGTTTGGTTACATACATTGGAATTAAATAATTCATTTACCTCTCTTAAGATCTTACTGAAGTATTTATTACCTGTGCCTTTAGCCAATATTCCTTTTTGTTCTTTGTACCTTTCATGTTATTGGATTGAAGCATTCTGCTCAACAGTGTCCTGTTTTGTGTCAAAATTCCATTTGTGGTTTAAGGTAATGGTTACCTGGGGGGGGGTTGTGACTGAAGGAGTCAGGGGGACTTCCTTTGTGCTGTGTCCTGCTCTGCACAGAGAGATGAGAGTACGAAAAGATGAAGTATGGCCCCAGTGGCAGGCAGTTCCAGGAGCTAGGTGGGGATTTCTCACTGCAGCATTAATTTGGATTTTATGAAATTGTGATTCCTACCAACTGCTCACAGTCCCTGGAACCTGGAGGGTGGCTGGGCCTGGGCTCTCATGGGAGGGCTTTGCTCAGTCCTTACATGAGAGCTCAGATTTAGTGACTACCTGTGTGTCAGAGAGATTTCCAAGAGGATCAGGAGCACCTCTGTGGCTGAAGGAGGGTCTGAATCTGCCACAGGCTTTTCCAAAAGAGGATGCAGGACCTTCTTCTTTGAGACACTCAAAATTCACAGAATCACAGAATAGTTGGGCTTGGAAGGGACCTCAAGTCTAACCCAAAATTTAATGAGACAAGACCACAATAAGCAAGCTGACTCATCCTTGAAGTTATCCTTAACTTATCCTTGAAGTTATCCCTGCTGTGAGGAGGAGGTAAAAATAAGCAAATCCATAAATTGTTCTATGAATTTAGAATTTCATAATAATTTCAAAAATCTCATAAACATCTGTGAGGTTTCTCTTTGCTGTTTTTTGGGAATCACCTCCACAGAAACTAAAATCCTCCCAGCTCCTGTGTTTGCAGACTACTAATCCAAGTCTGGATGCTCTTTTGCTATTCCTGGGAGCAAGTACCAAAGTACCTTTGTGTATCCTAAATGCTTGAACATGTGACTTTTAGAAAAGAAAACAATATTTATGTCCTTTCCTGATGTTTCAGAGCAATATGATTAAAGGGAAATCCTGTAGCATGGGGCCCTATTTTCAAAATTAAACAGATTTATGAAAGAAAAAAAAATAAAAATAGAAGGGTTAGGACACCCAGAAAAAATAGAGCCCTGAAGCAAAGCAATCCATTATTAAATCCTTCAGTGAAAATATTCCTTTGAAGTTAATTTTTATGGAAATATTAGTTAAAGTTGCGTGTACTTCCAGAGAGGTAGGATATGATTTTATGTTAGTTGTTAAACAGGTCATTAATATTCAGTGCCAAAGTCATTATTTTTCAGAAAGCAATGTAATTCCAAGCTGTCCAGAGAGGAGGAGTGAGTCTGTGGTGCACATGCTGAGAAATGCATGTGCTTGTCAAGGTGTCAGGGGTTCCTGGGTGCTGGAAATCCGTCATCCTGAGGATCTTCTATTCTAGTGCATTTTAATGAAGCTCTGAATGGTCTGTCAGCACTTTTATTAGGCATCTTATTATTAGGGAGTTTATAGCTTGGCTGTAAAGCCCTTGCTGTAGGCTAAAAGTAGTTAAAGAATACTTTTCAGAGCCAAATTTAATTCAGATAGCTTTAGGCATTTTTCCATGCTCGTATCAGAAGGCAATATTCAAGTTCTGATTGAAATCTCTTGAAGTAGGGCGAGGCAAAACACAAACGGCCGAGTCCTGCAGCTTCACTCACAGGAGGCAGTGAGACAGCCTAGGAGAGCAGAATGTATTTTTCACAGAATAACCCTACACAGGGGCTGCAGCCGTGGCACCCAGTGCTTCAGGGTGAATGATAAAGTCCTCATTGAAACAGAACCCTGGTTTGCCTGAGCAGGGTCCTCAGAACTGAGATGCCCTGAGGCGGGCTGTGGAAGCTCCAAATGGCTGGCTCGGACAGAAATAGATGACATTGTTTCAAATGAAAACTCTTCATTTGAGACGCTGTCGAAAAGTCCTGTAGCTTTTTTTTTTTTTTCGGTGTAGTACCCAGAGAACAGCTTTGCAGAGCAGGGAGCTTGCAGGACTCTCTTTTCCCTTTGTTCTGGGAACAAATGCTCTCATTTCCTACACCAGCAATCTCTGCCAAGTCAAAGCAGAGACTTTTCAGGAGGAGGTGACAAAAAGTACTGCATCATTTTATTGTCACTTCAAAAGCTCGGCTGTGGAAGTGTATTACTCTTAACCTTAACAAAGATTGTTGTTAGAGAAGTTACATAAGCCTGTTGCTACAGAATCTAAGCTTAACAGGGGAAAAAAAATATAGAATAAGTTCTGTGAAAACGTACTGAGGGCTTGTTTTATTGCAGTGCAAAAAAAGGACAGATTGCCACATGGAGTACATGTTGCTTCAGTAATTCTCACAAAGTCTCTCATCAGCTGCCAGTCACAGGCAAGTTCCTGAGGGTGAAAAAATGTCCCCCTGTTCTTGTCAGTAGTGCTGTGTCTGGAGAAACTTTTCTGAACTGATTGGTGGTGCCTTCCTCTCGAAAGAGTGTGCTGTGGAAATCTCAGGTTGGCTGAAAAAGCTCTGTCACGTAGCAATCTCACCTTGGCCACAAGTCCCAGGCTACAGGGTGTCAATGGACACAATTGTGTAGCAAATTGAATTAGAATTTGGTAAAGGTAGACAGATTTTATTAACATGTTGGTGCTTGTTTGGGGTTTTCTGGTTTGGTTTTGGTTTGATTTTTTTTTTTTTACCCTCATAAGATTTTATCCCTTAAAGAATGGAATTCAAGAAAATCAGAACCAGAGGACTTCTTCCTGTGTACCTCTCTTTCATTTGCCTTTCATCTTCATTGCTTCACCTGTCTCCCACTGAAGGCAGCTGCCAATCCCAGTGCAAACCATCAACCTGGTAAATACTTTCAGGTGGCTTCTGTGGGAATCCAACTGCAGTGGAACATGAATTATAAAGAAATCCAACTTACGCAGTTTTCTGCCAAAAGCTCATTTTTAAGTTTTTGCAGGTTAAATAATTGTTTTTAAAATTAGCAGTGAGTGAATATTAAAGGTGAAACCCCAGCAACTCTGAACACAGTCAGGAGCCTAATTCTGAAAATGTGGATGTGATTAATTGCATCAGGCTATCAAGCATTATAGTTGAGCTCAGTGTTGAACAATGTAAGAGTGTCAACCTCTTCAGTTCTTCCACTCTATTACAGTGGAGAGTCTTTTCTGTGGTAGCTTTCAATTTGAACCACAGGTTATTCCTGTTGTTGAGTTTTCAGCAGACCTATGGAAAAATGTAACAGATGAAGGATTTGAAAGATTATTTGGTAGCCAGTCTTCTCAGTAAAAACCAGCTGGATGATGTTCAGATTTTGAGAACACCTTCAAGGTAAAGGAATTGTCAGTTACAATTTAAAATACACCCTGTCCTGCTAAGGAAACTTGTTTATCCAACATCCAAGGCACTTGCCTTCAAGTGTTTGCTTCAGTATATTCCTGCACAGAAAATCTAATATGTGGCTGCTGAGCTGTGTGGTTTACAAGAGCTCATTTACAATGTGGAGAGTTTTTCACTCTGTTGATTTGTGGGAGCAGGACTGGGGTTTTTGTCCTTCAGAATTTAATTTGGTTTCGGTACTTCTTTCATGCAGGGTTATTTTTGCCATGCAGAAATTGGGTTGCTTTTTTTCTGGATATGTTTAAGGTTTCAGTTAAATATCCAGCAAAACAAACAGGAAGGTAGCAGATGCAAAGATAGACTCACTCTACAAACTTCAGGTAGAGACAGCTAGAGCTAAAAGGCACTTGCATCTCAGGATATGATTCAGTCTACAGCATTAACCTCTGTTCAACACCTAGAAAACATTTTTTCAAACTTGAGGAAGTACTGTTATTTTTGAGTCTTTTAATGCTTTTCTGCCTTTGAAGGAAACTGCTCAACAGTTATGGAAATGTAAGGGCTGGAGGAGGGAAACTGGCATAGAAGGTGGTCATGTTTTCTGTGTTTCCTTAGGCAGTCAAGCTCAAAATGGGCAGGGAGATCTGTACTAACACCGAGTTTGATTATATATTTCAAAGCCCAACTTTACGTGGAAGTGCTTTGATGAATTTTTAAACAGTCTCACAGAAATTCTGGAAAAACATTTGTACTGTCTGTTACTTCAAAAAAGTAGTGCTCAATTAAGGTCCTTTTTCTTCAGTTAGTGGTTTTTGCTTGGTTTTTTGTAAATCCAAATGCTAAATTTTCATAATTATATCCTTGTTTCAGACATGATGATTGACCATAAGAAAATTCAAGTTGATGTTTAAAGAATATGCTTATTCATAGAATATGTCTATAAAGTCCACTGGGATAAAAGAAATATTGCTGTTGTTTTAAATAAATTATTGAGGCATAGGCTGAACACCTTATTTACATCATTGCAGATCCTTATCAAATCTATCTCACTTTTATGGATGTGCAGAAACAAATTCTGTGCCTGAGAGACATTCTCCAGGTGGGGTGATGTGAGGACAGAAGGGAAAAATGACATTCTGTTGGATATATACCCCAGTGGCTGCTAAGGACTAGTCAAAGGAAATCAGGAAGGAAATTGATGAGATTACTAAAATAAAAGAAAGATGGCAAAGAGGTTTTTCTTAAGTGCTGGTGAGACTGTTAAAAAGAGGGAAGGAAGAAGAGAGTGGTTGGTGAGCTATACACAAGTTTTCCTACTTTCAGGTGATGAAAATTCTGCCTGATTGAAAGGGTCTAGTATTTATTTGGACTTCTGAACTTGTAGAATTTATTGTTAGCTTATCTTACCTTTAACACCTGTAGCTTCTGTAGCAGTCTGAAACATGTCTGTGTTGTCAAACCACTGCTATATAAGCCCTGTAAACAGTGCTGATTAGACAATGCCTCTTTTTCTAGTCCAGAAGCAGAAAGAACCATTAGGTTTATCCAATGTGACTTTTTGCATCTCACAGTCCATTGCATTTCATCCAGATACCCCATTTTACAGATGAAGATTGCAGTAAGCAAGTAAATTAAGCCAATTATTCTGGGAAATATTACTTTGTACAACACACTAGAGAAGAGCAGGAACCAAGATGCATTTGCTGTCAAGTATCTGCAGCAGCTAAAAATGGAGTGAGCTATGCCTAGGTGGTATCAATTGCTGTTTGACAGATATTTCTGTTGCATTCCAGCTCCCCCTTAATCTAGGATCTCTATTAAAGAGGGTACCTGGCAGCTGGAGATGTTCTTATTTGTTATCAACTGGGATTTCTTGAAACAATAATGGATGTCTCCAAAGGCAAGAGTAGTGATAATTCTTTGAATCTTTTTACTGGTCTTGTGGCTTGGAGTCTGTGCTTGTCCCTTCCATTTGTAAATCAAGAATTTAAAAAATTTATTTTAAGTGGTTCTGTACCATTTTATTGTAAGTCCTTTCTTCCTTAGGTCTTTAAAACAATTGCAATTGGTGTTTTACTTGTGTTTACTTGAGTCAGATGGTGTTACAGCACTTAGCTGCATTCCCTTTTTCTCAACTCCTCATTCTTTCAGCTTCCCTGACAACCCTCAAAGACCTGTCCTGTGGTAAAGGATTTTCTGAGCTTAGTTTGAGATATTGTTCTTAGAGGAAAAAAGCAAACTCTCCAAAAAGAAAAAATAATAATGCTAAAAATGAATGCAAAAGGCATCTTAAACCTTTCCTAAATGACTGCAGGCACCATCAGTTGTAGTGTCAATGTCAGTGCAGGATGTGACTGTCCACTGTAATCACAGGGAAGATCATCAGGAGGAAAGAAATGTGGCCTCGAGCTGCAGGTTTGCATTAAAAGCTACATTTGATTGAGGTTTGGTGGCAATTAGAAGGCAGATCCTTAGTTCAGTTCTGTCTTTAAAACTTAAAATTTCATAAGTTATTCTTTCCTACTGGTTAAACAGAAGTTACAACATGCTTGTTGTTTCTGAGCAGAAGAATTGCTTTCAGCAGAGGCAAACAAGCTGAGGGCAAACAGCAAATGTCGAATAATTTGGTTTATGAGAAATTTGGCTTTCCACTTTTGCTGCTTTGTGAATGCTCATCACTTGAGATGGTCTAATTCACAGGTTACACCAACTGCACACCCCCACGAGCTGCTTTTGGATCTAGGGAGACAGGGAATTTTTGGATAATACAATCCACCTCTGTGGCATTGTATCCTTCAGATTTCAGGAGTTATCTAAGTAAGGTGAACAGTGGCAACCTTAATAAATAGCAGGTGTTGAGCCATTTCCCTGTGCAACAACAGACATTCATTATTTGGCCATCTTTTTTCCACTGGTTCACTAATAGGATGTCCTCAGTTTGGCACACTGAATGAAACTTGGCAATGTAAAACTTTCTTAAACTAGCTCAGGTTCATGACTTTAAGTTTTCAAGACTTTAAAGTACTTTTGACAACTGGTAGATAGCTCTACAATTTACCAGAAAAAAAAAAAAATCACACTATGAGGAGACATTTAAGTGCATATTTTTTATGTTAAAAATAAGTCAAATTATCATTCTTTGTATCACAGCAGGCACTTTACAGAAAACTAATTTGTGAAAACAGAGAAAAGTACGTCCATCAAGGCATATATTTTAAAAATCAATATAGCAAGTAGAAGTGTATAACTTCACTGCATCTATTCTCTTTTGCCTTATGTTTTTATGTCCCCATTCTGTCAGTCTGCAGTTTTAAACAAACACTTCCAAATGCCACTGATATTTTTGCTAAAAAGACAGAGTCTGTAACCCTTCAGAGATTATATTAATAGCTGCAGCACTTTGCTCTACGTGGTATTTCAGCATTTCCCTTACATGCACAATCTAGGAGCACTAAATCTGTAATCACTAACCTTTCTCTTCTTACTAAAAGGCATTGTTAAATTAAATGATGCATTATTAATAAGCATTCTCGAAAATGGAACCTAGGAAAGTTAATGCACTTTATATTCTATTAAAAAGAATAAGCTGCACTTAAATTCTCTGTCCACCTGTTCTGGCACTATTGTTCACATGGCTGATTATTTTAGCTTAATTTTTTGCTGTCTGTTTGCTTATTCCTTTGCAAATATGCACATATAGGCAAAGGAATTCAAGGCCAGGTCAGGTGGAGCCCTAAGTAACCTGGTCCATCTTTTATTTCATAAACATATTCAGTAGGTATCTTTAGTTTTCAATTCATACATTAAAGCACAAATTCATACATTAAAGCACAAATTAAAGCACAAATCAAGTAAAATTATCATATTGAAAGATACTTTTCCAATCCTTTTTATTTTTGGGGGGTGAGGGGTATATTTTGAGGAAGGAATGTGTAAACCTGTGTGTAAACTTTCCATGTCCTTCAGTATTACCTGAATCTTTTTAAGCCACTGCTGGGGCTTTGTGGTGCCAAACCAGAGGGATCTTTGGCTATTCCAAATACTTTTCTCAAACTTTGGACACAAATGATTTATCATCAAATCAGTGCTTTAATATGGCAGTGATTAGAGAATGTCATATGTGTAAATCTCTTCTGGGTTTTGCATCTACTTTCTTTTCCTGTTCTGAGAACATTGGCATGCATGATTTTAGGTTAGTTTCTGTCCAAGGAGGAATAATGTCTCTCTAGTGAGCTGGTAATGAAAGGAGAACTTCTTGGAACATTAGCAATTTATGCAGCCTCATGGGAATTTATTTTGTATTTGGCAGACCTATTTGAGCAAATAAAGTAATTTCTCACCACAGCAAATATCACCTGAATTCCAAAGCTCTCAGGAGTTGCCAGTTTTTCATCTCAGATGGGTAACTGTCCTGAGTTTTGAAAAGTCTGCTTACCTGGACTTTAAGTTATGTGTTCAGTTCTCATTTTCCAGAATATATATTGTGTGATATATACTATGGCTTGCATCTTGTGGACTCATTCAATGACCACTGCACATAAAGAGAAGATGCAAGATACTGTGAGATAAAGTCAGTTTATCTTGTAAATGAAGCACACTGATGCTTTTGGGAAGATAGAGATGAAAAGCATTTAAAAATATCTAAAAAAAGAAAACAGAGGAAAAAAAAGAAAAACACTGGCTGCACGGCTTTTGTTGTGTAAAAGAACACAAAGCTTGTGTTTGAAAAACAGCATTGAGATTGTCCTTGTGCAGGGATTTTTTGAACTGGTACCAAAGGAAATGTTACATAGCTAACACATGATAAAAAGATTTTTCTGTGTCATGTTTAACTGTTCAGTGGAAACCTAAGATATGTTGCTGTATTCCTTGACTCTTTTATCTAATTAAAGTTCAGAAACCACCTTGTAGAGATTATTTTTCAGAAACATCTATCAACAGAGCAGTGCTCAGTGGTGGAGTGGACGATGTGGGGATTCCAGATTCCTTTAGCGCCATGGCGGGGGGTGACAGAAAATTGGGGGGTGTGGGTATGGTGGGGGCCTAACGGTGCCAGAAAAGCTGGAGCAGGTCTGCTGGAAGTTTTGTAGGCACCCCAAAGCAGCTGCTGTGTTCTAGGCACTGGCTTTGCTGTCTGCCTAGTGGTCAGCCTGATTTGGAGGCATTAGACTTAGACAGGTCACTAAATAACTCAGTTTCTTGGGGGAAGTTGTTAGGGATCTGTCTCTGTTCCTAAGGTTTAGATTTTAAATTGGTTGGCTTACTGGTGTCCAGAATACAGATACATTTCTGCCTCCTGATTCCTAAATAAAGCTTTTTCACACTTTTGTGTAATGTCTAGCAGCACTAACAGGTGTTATCCATAAGCAAACACCCAGGAACAGGTTGGTGCCTTTGCATTAGGCTCTAGTTTGGAAATTGTTCTTCTCACTGTCACATCATGAACTCTGAAATTTTCTGTTTTGACCAGAAGACATTGTTTCATTTCAACCAGAAAGCCCAAATCTTGGCACAGCTGTAGCTGTTAAATTTTTTAAGGCAGAATTTCAGAGCAAAACAAGGCAAGGTGTCCTGCCACAATCCCTCACCCCACAAAACTTAGAGTAGGCTGGGGGCTAATGCTGATGTTCATTGAGAGTTGGATATTCCAGTACAAAATCTGGCCTCTTCCTATTCTAAACACAAATTTAAGTGCTTAAACCTCCCTTTCCTGAGTACTCTAAACAAAATTGTCTGTTTTGAGAATGTGAGTGGACATAGGCTTAACAGATTTTAAAAGACTCAACTTGGCTTTACTGCAACATCTGAGATGTTTGCACAAGGCAGAAAAACTGTTTATCTTTCCATCTCATCCTGACTGTCCCTGTATTATCTCTAGCAGCATTTTGCTCTAGATGTCCAGCTGTGTAAATTTGTTGCTTAAAAGAAAAAAATTCGTATTTAATGATTCCACATTGAGATTTTGAAAAGTAAATGACGTGATTGTTGTACCAGTAATCTTTTCAACCTCTGTCAGTCACTTCCTTTGATTAAATGACAATTTATTTCTTTGTACTAAGCTATGCACAGAGCTTCCATGCTTTTTTTTGGAACTATTACTGCAATGATTAAAGACCTGCTTTTGGTGTTTTTGATGCCTTCTGGCACCTTTTCCTATTTCCTTTAGCTGTGCTATGAAGTGCAATCTGTCAAGGATAAATATTTGGTTAGAAAAGTAGCGGATGGCTCTCCCTGAGGCATCCTCCAGTCCCTTTCTGTGCCTTTAGAGGAGCACACAGCCCTGGCTGTGTTTGGCACACGGGGGCTCCTCTGTCTCTCAGGGGTTTGTACTTTGGCCTGTGAGAGGAACGCGCGGTGCGAGGACAGGGGCAGAGGCAAAAGAGAAGAGGAACTCGTGTGGTTGCAAGCAAACAACTCTAAGTTTATTTATTTGCTATAATCTGTTTCCTTAAGAGAATCCAAGTATTTCAAACAATTAATATCGAGCCTATTTCTATCAATAGAGAGACTATACCAATACCTATAAATTATTTCTAAGAATCACTATAGAGATTATTGCTAAAAATCAGCAGAGATACTATTTCTGGTAATCAATACAGAGAATATAACAATCAATACATATTATTTGTAATATTAAATACAGAAACTATTTGTATGTATCAATACAGAGAGGATAAAAAACTCTACAGTGTATTTCTAAAAATACCAAGACTATTTGTAACAATAAACACAGAGAGGATAAAAAACTCTACAGGGTATTTCTAACAGTCAATACAACAGAACATTTATAAAAAACAATTCAGAGAAAATTTTTAACAATCAATACAGAGTATTTATAGCTATCTATGATACAGAGTATTTCTAACACTCAGTATAGATATTACAAGAACTATAGACATTATTTATAAAAAACATTACAGAGCCTATTTAATCAATACAGAGACTATTTCTAGCTATCAATACAGAGACTATCACAACTAATATAATGTATTCCTATCAATATACAAAGAGTCTATTAATAATAATCAATACAAAAAGGAAAATCTCAACCAATCAAAGCCCAAAGTCTCTGTAGTGGAAGCCAGTGACTTCCAGGGCCATCAGAGCAGTGCACTTGCAGCCACCCAAAGGTACTGCAGGGCTTTGCCGATGGCGATGGCGATGAGCAGCACAAAGGGATTGGTCAGGAAGGCCACTCCTTCCCAGCCTGTCCCCAGGGCTGCCAGGTGTCCCTGTGCTCTGTGCCGGGCTCTGGCTTCCTTGCAGAGCTGCCAGCAGAGCTTGCAGAGCACAGGGAGGCCCAAGGCGAGCGCCGCGCCCGAGTGCCGCTGCCTCTCCCTCTCCGCGGGCGGTGCCGCCTGTGCCGGAGCCTCCTGGGCGGCTTCCGCGCCCGCAGCTTCCCAGGCCGGCTGTGCCGGAGCCTCCTGCCCGGCTTCCAGGTCTGCCACCTCCCTCTCCAGGCGCAGCTGGTGCAGCCGAAGGCTCCGCTCCCGCTCCCTCATCCTCTGCAGGGTTTCCTCCCTGCCCTCGGCCGCCATTCCGCTCTTCTCCCAGGCCCACAGCGGCGGGTTGACGGCCACCACGGCCATCAGCAGCAGGCACACGGGGGAGAGTGCTCTGCCCATGGCCGAGCCTGCCTTCCTGGAGAAAGGGAGGAGGGAAGAGGCCAGAGTCAGCCTGTGTTCCCTCAGGGAGAGAAGGGAAAGGGGCTCCCCCCGGCAGCAAAGCCCCGCGGAAAGGCTGGAGGGCAGAGGTGCTCCTCAGGGCACGCCTGTGGCTGCAAGGTCCAAAGGCAGCTGCCCCAGGAGGCTCTGTCCGGGAGCACTCGGCAGGAGCAGGGCAGGAAGGTGCGAGGCACAGAGACACAAAGCAGGCAGGGCCAGGCTTGAGGAGAGAGAGGATGAGAGAAGAAACCCAGCCCAGTGCCCCAGGCAGCAGGAGGAGGAGAGGAAGGGCTCCCCAAGACGGCTGCAGGCAGGCAATGGAGACCTTGCCCAGCTGTTCCCAAAAGGGCTGGGGAGAGGCAATGCCCGGCCCTGCTTCCCAGAAGCTCCCAGCACTCGGGACCCTCTCCCTGTTTTGAGCAGAAGCCTGGTGCATTGTAGGCTCAGCTGGAGCTGGCAGCTGGCTCCTTGAAGGGCTGGGTGTCAGGTCAAGGCCCCCTTGCCCTCCCAAAGCCCTTCCCTTGGGAACCTTGGGCAGGGGATTCACCTGCTCTCACTCCCTGCCTGTCTGAGTCCCTCACTGCCACAGACCTGCTCTGCCCAGGGCGTGGGCTCAGATTCCCTGCTCTGTGTCCGCCCTCAGCTGCGCTCCCCAGCCGGGTCAGTGGCTCTGCCCGGAGCTCCCAGCGCCTCGCGGGCTGCAGGGCTGCAGGTGCCAATGCTCAGCCAGCCCGCAGCACTGACAGCAGCAGCAGTGCCAGCAGTGCCAGCAGTGCCAGCAGCAGCAGTGCGTGCAGCAGTTGCCTCTCAAGTGCCGCTGCGCCTGCCCTGCAGCCCCTCCCGCTGGCACCAAGGTTCCCTCGCTGCCCTGGACACGCCCGCAGTCCGTCCGTGAGCTCACAGAGCCGGGGATTCCTCGGGCCCTGCACTCCCGGGCTCCCCGCACTCCCGCCCTTCTGGCGCCCGCCCTGCAGGTGCTGACAGGGCACTGAAAGGAGGCTCCTGAGCAGCTTCTGCCCTGCAGGAATGGCCTGCAGAGTTTCAGTCAATTGCTCCTCTCTGCTCCCTTTGGACGGGGGATTCCCTTACTCAATCCTTCAGATTCTTGCTCCTGGATTCTTTGCTTTGGGCAAACAGACTCCAGACATGCTCTAAAGTGTCCCGAGTGCCACACCCCCATGCCTGTTCCACAGCCCACTGAAGGCAGAGGTGGAATTGCCTTTCAATTTCAAGGGGTGCTGGAACACCCAACATCCATTTCTCCCGTTTTAAAGGGATGGTTCCCACTTCTCCAGTATGTTGCAATGCTCAAGTAATCCACATTTGTCACCCAGAAACCTGCTCCATCTTCCACTGGACTTATTCCAGTGAAATGTGGCTCATAATTCTCATTTTCAGCTGAAGAACACTGGAGTAATTTATGAAAAATATTTTTTCTGAGACATTTTATGTGGAAATCCGTAGTGTAATCTTGAACATGGCCTTTGGACAAAATTTAGGCATCTGGTTTAGAACTAATTTTTTCAAGGTTTCCTACTACAAAAAGAAATAATTTATATGGATGTATAAGTAACATCCATATATTCATATGCCTTAAATAAAAATCTTTAAATGACTTTTATTGTTAGATAAAAATATATACAGATTATAAAGGTATTTTTTAGCGGAAAGGATTACCTGGCAATTTTACTTTTATATGACTGAAAAGGCTACATGGTCTCCCAAGTGGAATAAATCCCTGCCTTTGAAGCAGGTGTTGACTTTTCAACAGGATTTCAGATGCATTCAGAACCCTCTTGTTCTCCTACATGAAATGTTATTTTCATGTGATTTGTTTTCACTTCTTTTCACTTTATTTTCGTCTTTCTTTGTGCCTAAGAAATTATGTACCAAAAGAGAAGAAATGGCTTCTTCTTTGTTTCACAGTTTATTGAGGAGGTCTCAAGGATTAGGGAAGTTTTAGAGGTCACTTTTGTAATTAATTTTCTTTTGCAGTAGTAGTAAAGCTCAAGGAAGAGCAGCTTAATATTTAAAGCAGTGCTACCCAAACTAGAAGAGAGATCAGTGTCTGGAGAGGAGAAAAGTTTCGTGGTTTGAAATCCTTTAACTCTGTGTCCAATTGGATTCAAAGCTCCCATTTGTCAGAAGGTTTATATGTGCTCAAAATTTAGTATCTCATTCTTCATTTTGTGTGGAACAATGCACATTTGATGGCTTCCAGTAAGATGTGGAACCAAAACAAAGGAATTATAAAAACTCTATGTAATCCTATGTTACATGTGGGAAACAGAATCCATACTTTTCCAGCCTTTGGTTTTTCAGGAGTTGGCTTATACTTTTTATTTGGACTGATGTGAAAATGCAGAATCTTTTGACATCTGTGTGTTTTAGACATTGATTTCTACTTGCTTTCTAATGTTTTTCAGCAGCTGAGAGTGAATTAGAATAGCAGCTGGAAGGAAATTACCTCTGTTTTCCAGCCTTGTCTTTGTGTTTGTAATGATTGCTGTAGATTTCAAGAATTCAGTTAGAATTTTTATTAATCAGTGGTCTTTAAAGGACTTACATTCAGGAGTTAATGCAGTGCCCTTTTTATTTTCACTGTTTGGTATTTGATTATTATGAATAATCTAATTAAATCTTCTGTGTTTGTTCTTCGTGTTGCATTAGAGGAACTCATTTGTGGTTTGTTGTTTGGTTTTGTTTGTTTACCATTTGTAATGAAACTGCTCAGACACGTGGCACTGCAACATTTTAGCAACTTAAATGCCATCATATATAGAAATTGTGTAATAAACAATTAGATTGTAACAAAAAGTTCTGCAGAATTAGAGTTGAGTAAGGTAGGCACTCAAAATTTAGAAATACATATTTACTAATGTTGGAAAGCCTTCAATTGGTATTTCCAACAGCTTGTCTGGAAATAAGATCTATCTTTAATTTTTTTAAGGAATCACTGTCAAAATTTCAATTTTATGAAGGAAATTTTTGATTGTATTCTGATGCTTTTGTGGAAAAAACATCTTGCTGCAAAAGTTTTATTTATTTAAAAATATAATTTATCATCAAAGCCCTTTTTTGCTGGATCCTAAAACGTAGCATGGAAAGCACATAGAAATTTTCAAGGCAGTAATGAATCATATAATTGATGTCAAGACCTGTCTCACATTCGTTCTCTTATTCTCTGCCTTCCAATAGCTGCTCCCATCTTGGTGACAGAAAAATGTTCTGTTCAACTGTCATCAATGAGCTCTCTGTCACTAGACTTTATCTACTGCTCTTTCTTTCTTTCTTTCTTTCTTTCTTTCTTTCTTTCTTTCTTTCTTTCTTTCTTTCTTTCTTTCTTTCTTTCTTTCTTTCTTTCTTTCTTTCTTTCTTTCTTTCTTTCTTTCTTTCTTTCTTTCTTTCTTTCTTTCTTTCTTTCTTTCTTTCTTTCTTTCTTTCTGTATTTCTTTCTTTCTGTATTTCTGTATTTCTGTATTTCTGTATTTCTGTATTTCTGTATTTCTTTCTTTCTGTATTTCTTTCTTTCTGTATTATTTCTTTCTTTCTGTATTTCTTTCTTTCTTTCTGTATTTCTTTCTGTATTTCTTTCTGTATTTCTTTCTGTATTTCTGTATTTCTGTTTCTCTTTCTGTATTTCTTTCTGTATTTCATGCCTTTTTCCCCCCACACAATTGCCTTTATGAGTTTTTTTCCTTTCTGAGTGACTGTAAGGAGTTGTTGCCCCCCATCCAACACACTTTAAATATTTACAAACCACAAAACACTTCTGAGGTAAGTATTGTGAACTCTTAATTAAAAGTAAATCTATAGGTTTCTCATATTATTGCTTTGTATAAATGAAGAAGTTGCTTCTTCCTTGGACAGGTAAATCCAGTATATTATCATCTTCAAAGGCAAATGAATGCTAAAACCCACCAAAAAAAATTTGGGAAGCTGTGTACCAGGTTAATTTGTGTCAAAGCATGAAACTGAGACACATCATCTTGTAGGAGGTCTTGCACATCTTTTGGAAATTTATAGATCCTATGGAGGTGTTTTTGAGATTGGAATGAGGGAAGAAACAGGCATAAAAATAAAACATTTTTAGCAGTTCCCAGTATATTGCTCTTGTCACTACTGGTTTTATTTATGAGTCTATTGGACCCAAATACATACTCACTCTTACCTGTGACAAACTGACAAGTGGGATATAAAAATGAAAAGTTTTTTCCCTTAGCTGGTGGCTAAGGAATCATTGATCTTCCCTAGACTAACATTAATCTTGGAAAGGCAGCAAGAGGCTTATAGGTCTTCCATGGAGTTTGAAAGTGGCAAATTGAAAACAAGAAAAAGGCTCTTTTGTCCATATTCCTTATTGTTGGGAATATTTTATGACACTGTGGTTGCCAGTTGGTCCTAACTTAGAGTTCATTAAAGTTTTATGCCTGGATCATAAGTATACACTCTTTAAAATAATTAACTTAGGCAGTGCTCTATAACAGAATTGATTAGAAAACTAAACTTCCTTTGCTGCCTGTGTCATTAATAGAACTCTCAGGTGATGAACTCTTAGACAATCCTCTGAAATATTCTGTTCAGCAATCATTAGTGAGAAATTCCAAAAATAGCAACAGACAGTGTCTTATTTTCTTAGCAGATCAGGTGATTTAAAAGAGCACAAATGAACATGGAGGCAATTATTTTTAGCTCTCTGAAATCAAAATAGCAGGGTTTGGGAGCATGATATGCAGATTTTAGGGAGTAGGTTGTGTGTTTTGGTTTCCATGTCATCTAAATTCTTCTTCTGCACTTCCCATCCTCGGTTCTTTAGGAAAATTTTGTGTAAGCTGTGATGGCTCTTTTGTTGTTATGAAGAAGGACCTGGATTGGTAAAACTGAATTTGGGTTCCAGCTAGGACACAATCTTCTTGAAGAAAATGTTAGTATTTTAAATTTTATAAAATGAGTTTGTACATGGTGGATAATTCCATATTTCACAGTAAACACACAGACCTTGCTTTTAGCTCAAACCTCCCCTAGAACCTGGCAGCAGCAAATGCAAGAATTTTGTGTCTTCTTGCCTCTCCAATAAAGACAAGCCCCCTCTCCCACCCCCCCAGTCTATCACATGGGCATAAACAGACTTTTCAGTTTAGCAACTTTCTTTCTCTCTGATTATTCAAATGTGTAGGAAGAAACAACTTCTTCTTATGCAACTTGAGAACAATTTCTAAACTCTCATGTTTTTCTCTGACAGATCAAAGAAATGTCTTTGTGATTGTAGCTTCACCTCCATTACTGAAGTCTTGCTGATCTTTTATAAATATCTTTTTTTAACTTGCTTTTAGGTTCTGAAGTTCACCATTGACTATGACCTGGCTGCCTTTGTATTTCTGAGTACCAGTTCAGAATGGGATTTGGTTTTCTTTGTGTGGCAGGCCCTGATTCAGTGGGAGGGACTGTCTCAACCTGAAGCTACATCAAGGTTCTGTGGTTGTTAATTAAAGGCAGCCAAAGCCTGAACCACTCCTGGTTTAGTTTTGCAAATGGTATCAAGTATTTTTTGGCAGTGCAAGTTGCCCAATTTTACCCTGTTTTAAAGGGAGGGAAAGCAGACACAGAACCCCACTGCTCTCTACAAACAGGAGAAGGGAGGTTGTAGCCAGGTGAAGCCTGGTCACCTCTCCTGGGTTACAAGAAACAGGACAGGTGAGCCAGGGAGGGCTAGGATTGGATGTTAGGAAAAATTTCTCCACTGGAAAAGTGGTCAGGCACTGGAATGGGCTGCCCAGAGGAGTGGTGGAGTCACCATCACTGGAGGGATTTATAACACATGTAAGTGTGACACTCAGGGACATGGGTTACTGGGATCTGGCAGTGCTGGGTTCATGACTGGACTTGAGCTTAGAGGAGTTTTCCAAGCTTTATTTCCACATTTGAATTTTCCACTTTCCTCATCTCTCAGGCTATTCTGGTGGTTAAATTGTACACTACAATGAGTTCAAATTAAGAGTTTAAATTGAAATAATTCACTGTTTGCATGATTATGCAGTAAATTATATATAAACCAATGTATAGAATGTATGTTGTAAGGCAATGAGTCATCTGATCCTAATTATAAATATAATATATTTAGCCATATAGTAATGACATGATTGGATAAAGAAAGAATAGTTTATAATTACAGCATGCTTTTCCATGATGTACAGAGGCTCTAATGTAACTCTGGAAATGTACATATTAATAGTTTCCTTTGCTCATACATGAACAAAATATTTTGATGCCAGGGGAATGAAATTCTTTTGACTTACTAATTTGGAGGGAAATTTTGAGAGTTGATAGCATTTTCTTTCAATTATGAAGCACATTTAATATTCCAAATGTGAACTGTGGCTTCTATAGGGAAAGAAAGATGAAGAGATCAGTTTTGTAGGGCTGGAAATTTACTTGATACTAAAACTTAATGGATGAAGACATTTATAAGAGTATGATTTCACATCTTTTATTCATGTACAATTTTACCAAAATATTCCTATCAGCCTGCTATTTTCATTTCCCATATATTTACATATACTTTCTCAAATAATGTAAAAATCTGTGGAAAAAAAGATTGCCAAATGATTCTTTTTGAGAGCAAGAAAATGAAAGTGAAAGAAAAGAGTGTCAGAAGTTATGTTCTGATATAAAATATCAAAGAAATTAAAAGCTGGGGAAGCTGCTGGGTTTTGGCTCTGTATTTTCTATGTCTTTGAATTTCAGGTCACTTAGAGCACCTTTGATTCTCAGTGCATTAAGAGCAGAACCTCTCTCCATATAGCTCATTATGGGCACAGAGATTCCTATTTCTAAATATTTGAATATTTTGCACTCCTAGGACTATCTGTCAGTGAGCAGTCTGTACAACAAGGGCAAAGCAGCACCTCATGGTTTTCTTCTCAGAAATAAAATGTTTCTTTCCAAAGTCTGCAGTGAACATCCTGAGGCACTGCCTGAACAAGGAGGAGGTGTGCAGCTCTAAGGTGCTAAATAAATGTTGGGCCAGGGTTATTTTGAGTTCTATAAATAACTGGTGGAAGACATAGGTGTTGGAAAGGAAGTTTGGTGTAATTAACAGATTGGCAAATGTCTGTATTCAGAAAGGAAGGGTGTTCTGTGGGAAAGGTTTGTTTTTTACAGCCATTTTTATACCCTGGGGAGGAGGTGGAGATGGGGGGAACAAGGTGCTTACATTAAAATAGACTTGCAATCCTGTAATAAAATCATGATGCCTTTGGTCCAGATATTCTCAGCAGGAGGAGTGGAGAAAAGGAGGAAGCAGCTCAGTGTGCAGATATGGAACAAACCAGTGTCAGACATCCTTTCCAATGCCAGTCATGAGGGGAACAGGTACAACATCATGATCCTTTCTTACTTTTAGCTTTCAGTTTCAGTACTTCTTGTGCACCACCTTCGACTTTTTGAGGAAACAACCCAAATTCTGAGTATTGATAAGCATAAAATATTGTGCTGGAATTAGAGAAAGTTTAGTGTGTTATGATGTTAAGCACTCTGAAATTCTTCAGTTCTCTATAAACCTCACAACATAATAAGTGTGAGTTTTCATGCCACATATCAATTCTCACTTCCTGGGCTGTGGCTGGAATTTTAGATGAGTATAGCTGGCTATCTTGAAGCAATAATTGTCTCTTTTGGAATATTGTAGATCAAGATTTTCAAGTGGGAAAACAAAAAAGCTTTTTAATGGATGAATTGCAAAACTCTTCCGGCTCCACCTGTGTTTCTTGGCTGTTTTGGAAACAAATGTATAATGATGAGAGGAATATTTGGGATAGTATATATTGGAATTCACCAGTTGTGTAGCAGTGAGATCCAGAGAAGACAGAACAGCCCCCTAAGGTGACTTAGGGTGAGTCTGGAAGACAAAGGAGCTTGGCTGCCTCACTGTGTGCTAGTTCTGTTCTTGTCACAGATGAGTTACTAGAGGAACCCTGAGCTCAGCTGTTAGTAGTCCCACTGTTTTTTGTGTCAAGTGCATTTCCTTGCTTTTATAAATAGAATTTTTTTAAAGTAGGTTTTAAGAGTTTTATTTGTGGCTCTTTTTTTTTCATATGATCATTTTCCAGGCATGCTGCTCACAAATTGGTACAAAGATAAGTCAGGTTTTGGCCTAACTAAACATGAGAGATTATTTTACCAAGAATTAAAAAAGAACCAAGTCTTTAAAAATTGCAGGAAAACATTCCTTTACATGATGTCATAATTTAAAAGAAAATGGGAAGTTAATACCAATTATTTCACTGTTGCTTTCTGTGGGACTTTTAATTGCAAAAGTTTATGTTAAACATTTCCAAGAAATTCATGGAATGAACTGCCCTAGTTTGTCTTGGCTTTCTGTAATATTTTTGCAGGAGATTTAGACAGTAATCAAATCCAGATCTACTTTGTTTCAGAGAAAATAACGATTTCTCTTCTAAACAAAGCTAATAGTTTTGAGATGTTCTTTTCATAGCTGTAATGACATCTAATCATGGGCCAGGCATTGTGTCATGAGCTGTACAGGCAGAACAAACCTTTATTCCTAAAAGCAGAGAACCTGAGGGTGGGTGGAAGAGAACCTCATATTAAGCAGGGTTTAACCCCAGTGAGCAGCCCACCCCACAGAGCTGCTCACTCACTCCCCACCAGCAGGATCAGGGCAAAACCAGCAGGATAAAAGCTGCAAAACTTTGAGATAATGACAGTTTAATGGGGAAGGCAAAAGCCCTGCCCACAAACAAAGCCAAACAAGGCATTAACTCCCTGCTTCCCAGGGGCAGGCAGGAGTTCAGCCTTCTCCAGCAGAGCAGGGCCCATCACAGGTAAGGGTGACTTGGAAGGACAAACAGCATCACTCCAAATGTCCCCTTTTCCTCCTCCTTCCCCCACTTCACACCCCGAGTGTGATGTCCCACGGTCTGGAATGTCCCTTTGGCCAGCTGGGGTCACCTGTCCTGGCCCTGTCTCCTCCCACCCTCCCAGGCTCCCCCAGCTCCCTCAGCAGCGTGGCTTTACCAAGAGCAGAGGCAGCCTTGGCTCTGTGCAAGCCCTGCTCAGCAGCAACAGAAACATCTCTGTGTTATCAGCCCTGTGTTCAGCACAAATCCAAACACAGCCCCACACCAGCCACTGCAAAGAAAATTGACTCTACACCAGCCCAAACCAGCACAGCCTCACATCATTAGGCAAGTGCAAGGATTAGAGAAGGAGAGCAGGTGAGAGACCTTTCTGTGTTGTACAGTGGAAGGAAAAGGTGGGATAAGGGAAGGAAGGTGAGCAGAAGCAAAGGAACCAGAACATTTAATCAATTCTTGTTTTGAAGAAACATGCAAAATTCTGTTTGGGGTGATAAGTGGGAGGTGCATTTGAAGAGATGGATTTAGAAGAGTCCTTATGGGTGTGGAGTGTGATTAAATTGGGAAGTGGAACAACTCAATTCAGAGAGCCTGAGGGATGAGCACACAGTTGACATTTGATGGAGGTAGATATGCTGAACTTGCTGAGTACAGGGTGTGACAACTGAGCCCAGGACTGCTCTCTCTGGGCTCTCCTGGCTTCCTGCTAGCTCAAAGTACAAGTTTTATGAGCCACCAAAATCTGCCCAGCTCGTGGAAACTCCTTCCTGTAAGGAGGAAGAATGATGGAGAGAGCTGAGTTTGTAGTCACTGGCAGCAATACACAACAGGAAGAAAGAATAACAGCTACAGAGTTTCAAAAATCATAGAAAGGAGAAATGGAAGAGTAACTAAAAACTGCATGTGACACTGAATTGTGTGGAAAGCTACAGTATGATGCTCCAGCATTCAGCAAGGGGAAATTGCTGCAAATTATGAAATAAATGAGATAATAATGCATATCAACTAATGAACTTCATAAAGGTGGCTGAATTTATTTTAGAAATCGTTTTTAAAGTAGGTGATTGATCTGAAATGTGCAGTTTTGATTATTCAGTTATTTTATACAGCTATCTTCTAGAAAGCACAGGTGTGAATTCCTTTTCTTGCCCTTTTTTTCCTCCCCTTTTAGTTACAGAGCTAATTACAAAGGCTTTTGAAAAGTTGGCTTCCTCAATGAAATATTTCAGGTTCATTGTAATCCTTTTGAATACAAGATTAATTGTTTTCCTGCAGTAAGACATTATATTGAATATAATTGAATTCTGATAGCTTACTGCATGGCTTGCTTATGAATGTTTACCAGTAACTGATTTTTCCTTCTACAGGATCATACATAATAAAGTACCTGTGATTTCTTTGGGCTTCTAGAGATGGAAATTGGCTTGTTTGCACGAACTGGGCTCGAGATGCTGTGCAGCCCAAGAGCAAAACCAGCGGTTATTGTGGGCAAAAAATACGAAGAAATCAACTGGTCAAGTGTGCACACATTGCATTGGGTGTGAAGTGAAAATTTTAAAGGGTACTAATTTCTATCTTGGCCTGTGCTGACTTCCCAATTCTATCCATGTATCATGTGAATTACACTGTTATTAATCCTTTCAGGAGGAAAATCAAGCTACTCCTGTAAATTCCAAAGACCATCTGCTCCAGCCCTCACTTTTCCTTTCTCTCCTGGCTGTTCTCAGCCTTTACTGCCCCAAGGTAAGGAAAACAAACAAATACCAAAGCATCAGAACCCAATAGTGGTGTTTCTCTTTTTATCTAGGGAAAAAAGGGTTCCTGTTCATTTCTCCATGGACAATGGCCAGGAATATAAACAGCTAGCCATGCTAGCATGGAATACTCAAATGAAATGGCCTGAACACACTGACCTGCTCTGCTGCAGAAATTTGCAGGGGTGGTTTTGGACAGAACAAGCCCTTTGAACTACTGCTGCAAGTCTCATCAAGAAGGTTTTTCTTTATAACTGCAGTTCCCTTTTGATTAGGCACCTCCTTTTCTTTCATGCCTTAATATTACTTCCATGAGGATCTTCTCCATAAGATCTACTCTCACAGAGGTGAGGTCTATATTTCCCCAGGTATTTCCTTCTTCCCTTGGTAAAATCTGTAGCTTCTGGCCTGTCTTGCTTGATTTTTTATGTACCAGGATGGAGAGTCCTTGTGCTCCTATGAAAAGTGGTCCTAAAATGTGGCCAGCTCTGGCCAGCTCTGCTGTCTGTAAACAGAGTTTTCCAGGAGATCTCATCCATTCTTTTAAACAACTAGAAGCTGACTCTTCTGAAATTCAGGGTGCTGAGTCTGCTCTTTGCCAGACCTGTGTTCCTTGAGATCAGGAACTCAGCCAGGTCACACAGCCCAGGCTGCCTCCAGTCCTAATTCCCTGGATGGGTTTATCCACACATTATTCCACTAATGCTCCTCTCTGCTTTGTCTCATGCATGGACCTGGACCTTTTTCTTCTTCTTCTCCTGGACAGCTTTCTTTCCTGGACAGTATTTCTTTCCCAGGAGACATCTGGGTGGTTGAAATCCCACATCAATCAGGATGAGAGCTTGAGAGTGTGATTTTTCCTGCAGCTAAAGCAAGACCTTGTGGATCAGGAGCCTGTAGCAGGCACCAGCCTCAAGGTGTGCTGTGCCTGATCCTTTATTTTTACCCACAGGCTCCCAGCCTGTTTGTGGCTGCTCTTCCCAGTCTATCCATTCCTTAACACCACCTGCAACACCTCCACCCCTCCTTCCCAGCCTCTCCTAAAAAGAGCAGGTTCAGAAGCAGAGTGTCGTTTCAGCAGCTTCCAAAACAAGATTATGCAATGCAGAGTAGTGAGTTCACACCAGGTGACAGAGAAATTCAGTGTTGTTTTTTTCCCCTTGATCATATGCATTGTCTAAATTTGAACGCCAGATTTGTTGTTGGGCTGACACACTCTTGATAAACAAATACTGGGACTTAATGAGCAAGTGTGGAGTGTGTAATATCATGGAAGAAACAACACACGAGTGTCAAAATTATTCTAATGGGCAGCGAAGTCTTGGCAGCACAAATGTGATATCCTACACAAAGAGTCTCTGTAGGCAGCAGGATAATGCTCTTTGATGGTCTCACAGTTTCTCCTCCTCAGGGATACCTTGTAAAAGAGTCTTTGAAATGTTTGTATCAACCTATTTTCATATCCCTTGTCAGTTTTAGATGGTTCTTTTCAGTTTAGTTAAATGAATTTCACTTTTGACATATACTCTGAAGTGTAGTTCTACTCCATAAAAATGACACTGTTGGGTCCTATATTTACTTTACTTCAGCAACTAAATGTCAAGTATATTTACTGTTTGAAAGTGTTGCTTCATAAATCCCATATCTGAAAACCCAGACTAGATTGTAAGTGCTGCACAGCTTTTGTTCTTTTTTTCTTTTTTTTAATCCATTTTCACTGATGCAGGAAAAGTTGTGCCAGAGAAATTATGCTGCTGGATTTGTAGAAGTACAACTGACCAGAACTCATTGGATAACTGCTCTGGTGATGTCCAAGAAGGCAAATAAATCACTTTTCTTGCCCTTGTCTGGGAACATAACATAACATATAACATAACATAACATAACATAACATAACATAACATAACATAACATAACATAACATAACATAACTAACATAATATAATAGGTGCTGAAGCTGCTTGGCCAAAAATTTGCTGCTGATGGTGCTTGCATTGCCTTGATTAAAGAATGAAACTTGTCTTAATAATTAGTCACCTTTATAGAAATTCTATGTTCAAAGAAACATTTCCAAGCATGCTGCATCTGCTAATAATTAAAACATTTTCCTTAACAGTTATTATAATGTGTTATAATAAGAACAGGTGTTTTTTAATGAACATACTGTGCTTTAAAGTGTTGGGAAACAAAGCCATGCAACAACTATTGGTACTTGAATATTTTTTAAAAGGCTGTGCTCATTGGGATTTCATAGCATACTTCCTACTGACATGGATGAGTTTTGTTTGAGTGAGCTACACTTTGTGGTTTCCCAAATTTTACTTCATTTCTCATCAACAAAGCCTGATTTTTTAAGAATCTGCAATCCAGATATCTTCCTGCTTTTTAAAAGTCTTTGTTATTACAGAGCAACTTCTGCCTTGATGGTGTCAATCTGAATTTTAGACTGGAATCTGTTTCAGAGGGTATGACATTTTAATGTCTTATTCTTCATCTGGCAGATTCTTTTGGTTCTTTGTACAAGGAAATATTCCTTCGAATTTATTCACTTTCTTAGAGACTGGATTTTAAAAGAAATGGTTCTTATCTAAGTCATGGCATATCTGAAACCTGGAAAGGTTTATCTGAAAGTAGGAAAACAAAGCTGTATGATGAAGTTTTAAATTAGCATCTTAATCTAAGATGCTGATCTTGCTGCTTTTCTGACAAAAACTCTGTCCTGGGGCTGCCCCCAAAAATTGGATTTCAGTGCATGGCTAATGAAGCTGCAGAAGTGGGATTTCTTTATCTGATAACCTTTCTGATTCCAGTGCTCCTCAAGTCAGGCTGGTCTCTCCAAAAACTATGGAGCTGATTTACTTTTCCCCACAGATCTGGAAGTTGTGCTGCAAGGCAGGCTGAGTATACCAGAAGGTGAACCTTATAGGGAAAAATCCTGTTTGGGTGAAGGTCTGCTTTGACAAAATATCCAGAACTATGTGAATGTGTCTAAGGGTTGGGCTGCTGTTGTGTTTTTTAATTTGTTTGATTATTCAAGTAAAAATTTATAAATATGTATTGATCCCTTGTGCAAGTGGTTATTTGATATTTTCTTTATTTATCCTTGCGTGGGGTGCAGGGAAAAGATGAGAAGCGTGTTCAGCAACTTGTGAAGCTTAATATAATTATATAATTTCTGGTCCCATATCCAGAACAATTTATGGTCTGGCCAGGTACTGTAACAAACTATTTAAACAGAGGGTAGCAATTTTGACAGTCCTGGGTGGATTTTAGCATTTAAGTGAAATGTTCACAAAGAAATGATGCTGGATCGTTGTATATATTTCTTTAGGAATATTTAAATGATGCAACACTGGATGCTGTAAAGAAAGAAAGGAACACCTACAGTGTTTGGCAATGTATTTCCTAATTTCTGGCTCTTTTTGTGTCCCATGTGGAAAGTGGGTCTTGAAGGGAAGGGGGTTGGGATGGAAAATGTTACTCAGTGACACAGGAAATACCAAGTGGCAGCCAGACAGACATGAAATACTTCTTTCCTGTCTTAGAAATGGTTAGATAAGATTTATACCACCTATAAAAAAATGAGACTCTGTGTGCCAGCAGTGGATACTGCTTGTCACAGAAGTGCAGGGATCACCAGGGTCATCTGGGAGAGGAGGAGAGGGCTTTTCAGAACAGAGCACTCTCCTCAGTGCTGAGGTTTCAGCTGCTTCTTTCCCACACGACTGCTACTCCCTTTTATTTATTTTTTTTTCCACCATTCAGTCTTGACTGATTGATTTGAGCCAAACTGAGAAAGATGCTGCTGTTGAAAATATTCAGCAAAATCCTCCCAGCAGCTGATTTGTGTTGGACACTGAACCTCATGTCTGAGTTCTGCCAGCATGGGAATGTGTTCTGAAAAGCCAACATTTTGTGTAGTTTATGGTCCTGGTCTTGACTTTTCTAGGTAGGAGTTTCTCTTCTTGTTTCTGTTGATAATTATGAATTAAGAATGAGTATATCCCTACAGGCATGTATTAAAATACACAAGAAATGCTCTGCAATGTGTCCAGTCGATGCTTTCACAGGATCTGGAGGCTCTGACATTTCACAGCTTTGCATCTCAGGTCATTAGAGATTAGAGTTCATTAGCACTTTTCACTTACTTAAAGCATGAAGAGGCATGAAAATGGGAATGCAGAGCAGACTGTGGATTGATGTGATTATTCTTTTATCCATGGGAGCTCTTTCTCCCACATTCACAGTAAAACAAAAGTGGTTTCTCTCCTATATGTGCTGCAAATTTCCTCCTGAATAAAGATTTCAAAGATTTTATATCGTTAGTATTTCTTCCTTTAGCACTTCAGCATCATGAACTGCTCCTGTATTTACAATGTTTTTGGCTACACTTTGGGTTTGAACTTGACCCCCATGTTTGGATATTCTGGTGTATATGGAGATTTTCCACAACAGTAATTTTTTTTCTCTGCATTTCATACTTGGAAATCTTAAAGATTTTTCTTTTAGACCTGAGCTTTCCACACAGGCTATGGATACAGCTACAGGAAGCCATTCTCCAGTTGTTCTATATTTGTTCCTTTCTGGAAGAAACCCTTGACAAAGCTACACAATCACTGTGTGATTAATAAGCATTTGAGTTTTGGATTCTCTGCTTCCATTTGGATGGTCTGTCCACATAAAATCTTTTCCTCAGTGTGCTGTATGTAAACTATCTCTTTTTTCACTGAATTATTTGGAATATTTTAAAGTGCCTGCTGGAAAACTTTGTTCTCTTTATAGTCAGTACTTACAAAACTTAAGGCTTTCCCTACAATTTCTCACTGAGGGAAAGCATGGACACAAGGCTTCATTACAAACTGAATGTATTTTTATTTAATCTAAGCAGGATCAGATTTAGAAGCCAGAGAATGGATGAATGAGGTTGCCCTATATTTGAAGCATGTGAAATTAATAAAATTATCTTTAACTTTTTGCTTTCATGACTCCCTCCATTTCTAATTAACTGTCAATTAAACAGATTAAACCCTGTATCCCATGTGAGGGATTATCTGATTTTCATACAGAAATATTTTTAGCTAAGTGCTGGTGTAACTTCAGTGGGAAAGTTCCTCAAGAATCAGCCAAATGGAAGCAAACTTTTTTCTCTCATTCTTAAAATTAAATCAGCTTTAGGCAAATACCCAATTTTAATTTTTTTTTAAGTCAGTGTGTTCAATGTTGCTTTTTGTACACTTATAGAATTGCTTATTAAGGTTAAGAAGGCAAATCCTGCTGTAATTTTAATCACTTCACATTGAGCTCCTTCCCAGGAAACTTTACTGCAGTGAGTTGTGTTACACAGGACGTTAAGCTACACTTGGCACACAGTAAAATGATGCAGAGAGCAGCCCTCACACCACCCATGGTTTTAATGCCACATAATAAATGACATTATGGGTCTCATGGGGTTTAGGAGGAGAGCAGCCAGTTGTTTTACAGCACCAAATCCTGATCCCATTGAAACCACTGGGAGCTTTGCATTGGCTTGGTTCATTCCAAAATCTGAATTGTGAATATTGGTAACTGTTCAACTACAGAACAATAGCAAGAGGATTGTCAGAATTAAAAAAGTCAAACCAACCCCAAACCTATAAAAAAACAACACAACACACAATAAAACACCATTCCCCCCCCAAAAAAAAATCATCCCCAAAAAATCCATCAATTCTATCTTGTGTTGGAGCTGGGCAGAAAGCAGAGGTACCCATCTTCTCCTGCAGGCAGGGTGGGGATAACTTCACACAGGGAAAATGCAGGCTCATCTAGTAAATTAAAGTGAAATAAAGATTCTTTGTGGCCTACACAGGTGAAGATCAAAGACAGATCAACAGAAGCTTTAAATAAACACAAATTTCGACAGCAGAGCAGCTCTGCAGGTTAAAAAAAAGGGCAAGCACTTCTTTATGGTAGCAAATATTCTTTCATATATGTTGTAGCAAATTACTCTTCCCAATGTGAATGTTTCTTGCAAAAATCACTTAGTATCTCATTTTCCCCTCTGATTTCATGCCTTTCTTATTATTTTGCCCTTGTCAATTTGCAGTAGATTTAGCTGAGCTCTCCTGCTTCAGAAATAGAGGTAGATTGGTATCAGTAGATTGGTATCAGTCAAAAGAGCTTCAAAAGCAAATGCTGAATTATTCTGAATGTGTGTGTCCCCCATGTGATTTGGAAACCTAATTATATTAAAGTTTGTAAGGAAAAAAAAAAAAGATTTGAAACTTAGCAGAAATTTTCCACTTCACTGTGATGAACAACTAGAGGGTTTTGGGGTTTTAATGTAGAAATTACCTGATAGTGACTATGAAGTTTTCTTCTAATTCAAGATCAATATGCAAAAATGCAGCATCAAAGTCTTGTGTTATGAATTTACCCAAACACAAAATATTTTACAAGAATCCAAATGTTTCATGAAACTTTGCTTTTCCTCTTTTACAGCTGAGAGAGCTCTGCAGAAATGTTTCTGCAGCTCCCAAGTTTCTAAGACTGCTATAGTTCCTCAGGAAATTTGAATCTTAGAGATTTTTAAACTTAAGCTTCCAAGTTTTCTTTGGTCTTTTTGGGGTCTCTTCTCTAATGTTATGTTATGTGATTTCTAGCAATTATAAACAAATGTAAAATTGGAGAACATTTTTGGGGCAGTAGTGTTGTTTATTTGATTTTTTAAAATTTTTTACAAGCTTATCCAACTTATTTCTTGCAGTCATGATATTTTGTGTGGTGTCATGAGGTGAAAAACAGTTGCTGGTGTTGCTGTGTTTTTGCAAATTCTTTTAAGGCTGGAGGTTTCATAAACAGACAATTCTGGTTTGTGTGGAGTGAAAACTAAAAAGAATCTTTCAGTGAGATTTAAATTCCAGCCCACTTGAAGAATGAGATTCTGTTTTATGCAGTTGTCAGAGATTGATGGTGAAATTGTTAAGGAGTGGGGGAAAACATTACTGTGGAACCCTGAATTAATTAATTTGGAGTAATTAATGATAACACAAGGTACACTTGCTGTAGAAAATATGAAAGCAGATTTTTGCTTTAGAATAGATATTAAATAAAACGTGATAGATAATTTGATTTTCAGAAAGTTTGCTTAAGATTGGTTTTTGGTACCAAATTATCTTAACAATTGGCAGGATGCAAACTGGTTACAGCTTTGTTTACAGGCAAAAGTATTTAAGTCTTCCACATATGTGGAATATATGTGTGGAAACATATGATTTTTATCCCTTGTAAACAAGGAAATGGATTTAATACTTCTTATTACCATTTCCTAATTCTAATTTTATGGTTCTTTCTCTCTCTCTCTCTCTCTTTTATGTTTTTGTTTTGGTCTTTGCTGATTATTCTTTTTGTACAAAGATTATCTAAATTGAAGAGAAATACAAGAATTTGGGGCATCATATCCATGGTGGTTGTGAAATTTCAGCCAGGCAACATGAGCAAAATATTCTTCTTTTATCTGAACTCTCATGGCAGGCTGGTCAACAGAGCAGATTTAACATAAAATTTACTGTTGGCCTTGTAGGTTGAATAATTCAGAAGCAGATATGGAAGGTTCTGGTATTGGCTGCAAAAGGGTGTTGACTGTCAGTGAAATTTTAAAAACCTTTTTTCTATTCAGATGAGTACAAAGAGCAAAAACTGGAAAAATGTGGGTTAGTTTTTAAATGAAGAATTTTGTCAAACTAATATCATTTCTGTCTCCTATGAATGGTTGAATAACTGGGTTGTTTGAGCTGAAGTGCTTAAGAAAATGAACGGGAAATGTGATTGTGATCTGAAGAGATACATGAAAACTGAGAAGGAAAGGAAAAGAACCGTGCTGGTTTTGTTCTGCAACACTTTTGCTGCATCATCTTATTTACAGCTAGCATCAGCCGCTCCAAAAAGGTAAATCCCCTGAGTGCAGGCTGTGATTAGTGACAAGCAAATGTCAGCAGATGTTAGGAACTCTATTATTAGTTGCTTCAACTCCTGAACCATTTCCCAGCCTTCCGAGGCTTTTATGGAGCCACCGACATGTTGCCTGAAAATGAGGAAATTTAGAAGGGCTTTTAAAAAAGATACAGGGCTAAAATGAAGAAAAGTCTTCCAGGAATGGTAACAAGGCTGGATATGAGCATTTGTGGAGCAGCCCTGGCTAAAAGCATTTAGGGAAAGGGCATTGAGAGGCAATCAGAAATGGGCAGTTACCTTTCATGAGCACATTTTCAGTTCTTAACCACTGGAATAGAAAACTAACCAGAGGCTTCACAGCAGTTCTAGAAGTGCCAGCTTTTCCTGCTCTTTTTAAAAGATCTTTTTTCTGCCTCTTCCACATAAGAAAATACTGGAAATTGCTCTTTCCAGTAACTCTTTCCTTGGAGAAGAATATGCTTTAAAGTCTTCATTTTCTGGTAGTTATATTTGTTTTTCCAGAGAGGAGAACTCTGCTTTTTCACTCGTGCTGGTTGACAGGGTGTTCTTAGCATTCCCTTCTATAAAGACCTTGTTTCTGCAACTTCCCTTTCTTGGCTGCATAACTTTCTGACCCTTTGTGTTTCTGGACCAGACTGTTCTGTAGAAACTTTCACAGGAGATGATTTGGTCTAATGTTTCCTTCTAAGGAATTACTGAATAAAGCCAGGGAGGGGCTCTGCCTTCATTTGTATGATCACATTTTAGTGCAAGCTCAAGCTATACAGGTCAACTGCAACATTTGCTTTTTTAATGACCAAGTGACTTTAATTGCAGTTGGCTTTTATTATCACTGTTAATGTAAGAAGGCTGTGTGAGTAAAGCATTATTCCTTTAAAGTTGATTTAAAAAAATAATAAAATCTTTCTTCTGTTTCACAGAAAATGTGTTGCTCAGAGTCAATTACCTGAATGAACTCACATGAACAAAATAAGAATCAAATCAATCCATTTGCTAAACATCTATAGGGAATAATCTAATTTTTGAGCTTTTAGGACATGTAGAATCCTTTTCATTACTTTTTATTTTTGGGTACACTACTCCTTTCAAGTTTCAGTTATAGCTGTCAGGAGCAAAACAAAGTGAAAGCCTTATTTTAAGATTTTTCTTCTCTTTCAGTTGGAAAGATCAAGAAATCTCTTAGGTCCTGTTCTTGTCACAATCTGAGACCTTTTTGTACAAAATTTTGAAGGATCTGAAGTGCTGTACAGTGTTTCTATGGCTGGAACATCCAGTCTAAATTCACCAAAGAATCAAAAACTCATAAGCACCATGAAAACTGTCTCATGTACCTCGTGTTTCTTCCTGTGTGGCTCGAGGCCAGCACACCAGTCCTGACATTTACTGGAAAAACTTGCAAGGTTTTTCACAGCAGACAATTCCTGGGATCTGTTCTGCCTGCAGATCAGAAATGTAGCAATGGACCAAAAGATCTTAGAGCATCCTAGGATTTTTCAAGGTCATTCATATTTCTTCTTCAGCAATTAGTCTTCTGACAATAGCCAAGCTAAGCAGGAAACATGGGCTGGGGTAGTACATGGATATACTTGGATTTGCAAGAATTCAGAATCCTGTTCATGGATTAAGTAACTTTCTGCATCCCATTAAAGATTTAGTTGTGGTACATCCTTTTATAAACATTTTATAAACTTTTATAAAACATTTTTGCTAATCTTGCTCATACCACCTAAAATTTAGCTAAAGACTAAGTGTCTTTTTGAAGGAGGAAACAACAATTTCTTAACAACATAGAGGAACAGAAAATGTCTTTTAGAAGGGGAACCAACAATTTCTTAACAACATAGAGGAACAAAAATAGTCTTGAGGGTAGGAAAGGGAAGGCTGTGTTTGGAAGTGGGATGGGATGGGATGG
>VZRX01006818.1:0-29489 GCA_013398075.1 Notiomystis cincta
GATAAAAGGGGGGGAGCAGAGCCGGCGGCCAGGCGCGCCCAGCCCCTCGCTCCTCTCTCCGTGCGCGGCGGGGACCGCGGCTCCGCTTCGCTCCGCTGTCAGCGGCACGGCCAGCATCCGGCACCCCGGGGAGCCGTGCAGCACCGCCGGGGCATGCCGGGCCTTGTAGTCCTTCCTTTCCCCCCCCTCTTTTTTTTCCCCTCCTTCCTCCCCCCTCCTTTTTTTCTCCTCCCAGTCGCTGCGAAGCGCGCAGGGAGGGGCGCAAACGGGCGCGCGGCCGTTGAGCGCCTCTTTGGGAGGGGGGCGATACTTGCAGAGAGGGGATACTTTGGAGGGGGACGCCCCGGGGGGAGGGTAACCCCCCCAGGCTGCCCCCCCTCCCCGAGGTCCCAGTGGGATGCGCGGGGCATTGCTGCCCTCTCCCGGGTTGCACCCGCACTGCGCACCCCCTCCTTAGGGACGCAGGATTTGGGGACACGCACCGCCTCTGCAGCCACCCACCCTTCCCCACACATTCTGGGGTGCACTTCATCACTGTCTCCAAGTCAGCGCCCCTGCGCCCTCACACACCCCCGTGGAGCCAAGTACCCCCACGGAGCCAAGTGCCCGTGGTGCCAAGAGTGTCCATGGAGCCAATTATGTCCTTTTTTCCTCCTCCCCCCTCACTTTTAACTTCTTTTTTTTTTTTTTTTAAAATCAAAAGCTCTGTCTGAGGCCTGGAAATATACCTGCTGTTTGCTAACACCCTGCTCCTCCAAATTTTCTGTGTCCCCTCTTGGCCATGTCCCAAAGGAATGCCAGAAGGGAAGGCAGTGGAGAAGGCCCCTCGGGACAGTGGTGGCAGAACAGGGAGCTGGCCTCGAACTTCCTGAGCACCTCATAACCTCCCACCCCACAGCTCCACGGAGCATCTCCCCAGCACCAAGTCGCCGTCGCTGTTAATGTTCCTGGAGCGGGGTAGATACAATATAATTAAAGTAGATAATACCAGTGATGTTTGTTATGACATCGTGTTTTTGTGAGTGATGAGTGAAGGGTTAACTCCAGGGAATTGGGAATATTGCTTGGCTGCTAATAACACGTGAGTCATCGATGGAATAACACATGGGTGCAGGGAGAGACACAGCACCTGGCTTTACAGCAGCCCTTTGCCTTGCCTGTGTGGGGCAGGTTGGGGTTTCATGTGTGGTTTTGGATCAACAGGCAGCACGGAAAGAATCTGAACTCCAGCTACACACTGGTCACCCCATCTTTACTGCTAAACTGGGATGAACTGGTGAGCTGGGGTCATGCTGAGGGTTGTCTTCCAGCTGGAACCTATTTCAACTAGAAAGGTGTCAGATCTGTCCCCTCCGTGCACCCCCTCAGGATCAGTGGGGCTGGATATGGGGCTGGATGATCTCTGCAGACCCCAGAGAAGGATGGGCTGCATCGCTTCTGGAAGCAGGGCAGAGTGGAGGCCTGGGCTCCAGCCCGGTCAGCAGAGGAATCTGCACACGCAGACAGGATCGCTGCAATTCCTGGTGGCTGAGTGAGCAACTTTGCAGGCTTCCTCGTCCCCTTGCCCTGAATGTCAGCTTTGAATTTTCTTGCTATTTTTAGGATGGTTCAAAAAAAACCACCAAAAAAAACCCCGAGGAGTATCCCTCCCTTTTTGCTTTGCAGGGCTCTGTGCCCCATGAATATTGCAAGGTTGTGGATCACTGTATCTGTGCAGGGACGAGGGGAGAGGGACAGAGGGACAGGGCAGGGAAGAGACAGAGGTCGTGCAAAAAACATGACAGTGCAAGCAGAACGGGTTAGAATGTAAAAGATTTATTAATTTAATCCAAAGCATTAAAAGGTCGTGTATTAATCAAAGAGATGCTTAAAACTGTCAAAGTCCTTTGTCAGGTTTGAAGTGCATCTCTATAATAATCATAAAATATATATATCAGTCTGGCATGGAGCTCCAGGCAGGGTTGGAGGAGGATGAGGAGTTAAATGAGGTGCTTTGCAGTGGGATGGACACCCCCAGCTGGCCCTGCCAGACTCCCATGGGTGCTCGGCACCCCCACGCTGAACTGGGTGTCTTGCAGGTCATCCTGCTTGTCCCCAGGCCTGGGTTTGCTCCTTCTCAAGTCAGGCTCGTGCCCTGTGGTGATTTGGGGATTGTATTTGGAGTCTGAGTTTGGGGTCGAGGTGGATGCGGTGGGTTTGGGAGCAGGGTCCCCTGCTCGTCCCCGTGGGCACAGGTGGCTCCAGCCACGGCAGCAGACGCGGGTGGGCTGTGCCCATGCCACTCGTGCCACAGCTCCGCGAGTCCTCACCCCTGCCAGGATTTCTTTTTAGCTGAGGAGGTGGGTGGCGGAGGCGGGTCCCCAGGGCCACCCGGGTCACCCGGGCACCCGCTCCCCGCTCCCAGCCAAGTGCTGTGTCAGCAGCGTTGGCGTGGACTTACGCTACCATCTAGTGGCTGCTTTGCCACCGCTGTCCCCGGCTCAGCCCGTGTCCCCGCAGCCCACCCCGTCCCCACCCCCGTGAAGCCACTCCCGGGACCAGGGCCGGGGGGACCTGCCTGGACTTGTCCCGGAAAGTGCGGCCGCTGGCTGGGCTGGGGAGGACGGTGCCAGCTGTCACCCCGAAAGCCACCAACTGCCCGGGCTGGGAGCAGGGCTTTAGGAGGCAGTGGGGTGCTGTGGGGGAGATCTGGGGACACGGAAATAGAGGGGCGAGGAGACAGAGAAAGGGCTTTGATGCTTTGCTGGGATATAGGAGTTGCCATTGTGGGGAGTGCAGTGCAGAGACTCTGATGTGTTCGGCTGGGGAGGGTGGGGAAGGGGTCCTGCCTCTCCAACGTCTGTGGAGAGCTGGGGCCGGCCAGATTTTGCCTCCATGAACGTAATGGCAGCGGAAGAGCCCAATTCATCCCCGAATTCCAGCACGGAGCTGCCCCGGAGCAGCAGCAAAACCATTCCCGATTTCTCCCAAAAAAACTATTTCCAAGCAGCCCCGTGGCCAGCAGAGCAAGGCTCCCGCTGTGCCGCCTCCCCATCGCCTGTGTTTGCGCTGTCACCTGACCATTCCCACACCCAGAACACCTCCGTCCCCAAATCCTGCTGTTCCCCCATGCCGTCACAGATGCTGCTGTTGTTAGTGCACAGCTCTTCCCAGTTATCTGTTGTTTTTCCATGGAAAGAGGTGTCCCCTCACAGTGATTGGTGCTGAGCTGCTGGGTGATTGCAGATAAATCCATCTGTGCCTCAGTTTCCCCTCTGGGGGGACAGTGCCTGCAGGCCTGGACCAGCAGGCTCAAGCCTGGTCAAGTCTAAACCCACATTTTTGGCCATTTTCCACTGTTGTCTGGCCATTGCTGCCGAGGAGACGAGGCTCCGATGCACGACCCAGGAGCTCTGCGGGCTCTGCCAGTCCCCGGGGAGCTGGGGCCGGGGGGCACAGGGACAAACCCCCGCCCTGCACTGGGTGGCGATGGTTCCTTCCCGGTCACGAGGGTCCCCAGCAGCATCTGGGGGCGAGGGGCCGCCGGGGGGGTGGCGGTGCTGCGGTGCCTCGTGCCAGGGTCTGCAGCGTGCTCAGCCCGGTGCCCTGGCACGGCGGGGCTCGCCGGCTCCAGAGCGGCCCAGGCTGGCAGAGCAGCCAGCCAGAGCGGGACCGCCTGGGCTGGGCAGGCTGTGCCACAGAGCGGGGCCAGCAGGGCCCGGCGCCACGGGGATGCGGGTCCTGCGGAGCACCGGGGAGAGCCGATGGCGCCGGATTAACGCCCGGGTGCAGGGCAGGGCGGGGGAAGCGGTGCTCAGCTACTCTCTCTTCCCTCTGCAGGTGCTGCAGCTGCAGCGCTGCCTGTGGTGCTGCAAGGACCAACCAGCTGGGACGGGAAGGGGCTGTAGCAGAGCCTCCAGCTCTGAGCTTTGCTCTTCCCTTCAAGCCCCCAACCCAAGCTCTGAAGGAAAAATGAGCCTGTAGCACCTTTGGAGGGGTCCCAATCTCTTTCCCCACCTCCCCATGGCTTCTGGCCCCAGGGTGGATCTTGCTGGGAGCTGCAGGTGAGGGATGAGGGGTGAGGGGTGACTCCAGGCACAGGGGGTGGCTGTGCCCACCTGCAGTCGTCCCTCCACCTCTGAGCAATACTGCCCAGCACTAACATAAAGTCGATGCCCCTCCCCTGCCCAGCCTCTGGTCACCCCGCAGCAACATTCTTTAAGCCCCTCACCCCTCCTGCAGGCACCAAAGCTGGGAGAGGGGGAGGACAGAAGGATGGGGACGAGGACGGGGATCCCCCCTTCAGCCCCTTCACACAGGTACCTGCAGTCTTGGGGCCCCAAGAGCTTTCACTGTCCAGACAGCAAAATGGGGGACACACCCTGGTAACAGGACCACGGCTGCACAGGGGCTGTGGTGGCACAGCCACGTGGAGAAGCACGTGGCAAATCCACAGGGGTCCTGATGCACTCCTGCCACTGGCACTGCTGGGGACAAGGGGCCTTGGCTGGGGACGTGGTAGGGTGGCATCATTTCAAACTAAAAGCTGGACAGAGAATGGCAGGATCAGCCCCTCTGAATGCATGAGCAGGCAGGAATGGACAGGAACCAGGAGGGAAGGGGCAGGAAAGGGAAGAACAGGGCAGGAGGGTGTAAGAATGGGCAAAAACAGGGCAGGAATGGGCAGAAGCCAGGCAGGAGTGGGCAGGAATGGGCAGGAACAGGGACGGAGTTGGGGCTGGCTTAGCTGGAGCTCGGCACACCAGGGCCCATCCAGAAATACCTCCCAGTCCATTGCTCCCTGGATGGGGTTGGTGTCCCCATGGGCCCGCAGGCCAGCCCTGGTCTATGAAACCTCCAGCTGTGATTAAATGGAGATTTTAATTACTGGGAATGAATCACAAATGGACCCCGCTCAGTGCCAGTGCCAGGGGGTACAGATTGGGGACCCCAGCCCTGCTTTGTCTCAGTGCTGTGCCTGGGTTTGGACTGGGGTGCTCCCCTTGTCTGAAGGGCTTTTTGTACCCCCCAGTGGTGGAGAAGGACAGCACATGTCCCCGTGGCTGTGGAGACAAGGGACACACGGCATGGGTGAGATCCCTGTGCCCCACAGAGAGGGACAGTGGGTTTGGGGTGCTGGCTGGGTGCCAAATACCAGGGGTGCCAGTGCCAGGGCCATGGCCATGGGCTGTCCCTGGCCGTGTCCCTCAGGGTCCAGCTCCTGGCATAGGGTGGCCAGAGCCGATGGCCAGTCCGGCACCAGGGCTGTGCCTGAGGCTGCCCAGTGCCAACCACCTCCTCTCCTCGGCTGTCCCTGCTGCACACCCTGCTCTGTCCCCCAGCCCCGGGCAGCCTGCCACCCTGCCTGGCTGAGGGCCTGGCCCTTCCCCAGGGGTTTTTCCCTGGGGAACATCCAGCCCTGCTCCACTCCACCACCACGTGCCCGGGGGATCCAAAGCCTTTGTAGGAGCTGGGGTGAAGCAGGAGCTGTGAAGATGCCTGGTGGTTCCCAGGGATGGTGGCATGTTCCCAAGCCTCCTAGTATGTCCTCAAAGCTTCTGGTATGTCCCCAAACACCTCAGCATATCCCCTAAAGCTCTGGCACGTCCCCAAACCCACTGCCATTGGCCCCCGACCCCCTCCCCATATGCAGTGTCTTCCCCATACCCTGAGTCCCCCGGCTGGGGTGGGGGCCAGTCCCTCCTTCCCATCAGTGCTGAGGAATTCATTACCAGCACAGCTGGGCCCTGCTGGGGAGGCCAAGCTGCAAGGAAAATTAACCTCTTCCTCCCCAGCCTGCAAGCATAGGACCCCTCCCTGTCACAGCTGGCAGGAACAGACAGTCCCATCTTGGGGAATGCTGGGGAGTGCTCTGCATGGGGGCAGCCTTGCAAATCCAATTTCTTCCCAAACCAGCGTTTCGAGGCTTTTATTCACAAAGGGAGTTGGTGTGTTCCCTCCCCACATGGCCTTGGGGGCAGGGACTTTCTCTGCTCAACCCCTTGGAGGAGGCCCCCCAAGCCTATGCCCTGGGGTTGGAGGGTTGAGGGGGCAATCACTCAGTCCTGGCTTGGCTGAACCTGGGAGCCCCTCCCCGCCATGGGGATAGGTGTTCTAAGCCCAAATCCTGTAACTCAGTGTTGTCCCCCCACCTCTAACCACCCCCCAGGGCTTATGCCCATCTGAGCCAGCCCATCTCTCTTGGGGTGGGGCAGGGGCAGAAGGACCCAGGCTGCCCCCAGTTTGTTAGAAAGGTTTTATTTCTCTGTATTTACAGACTTCATTAAAAAAAATAAACAATAAATCCCTCCCCTGCCCTTCCCACCATGGCACTGTCCACCTACAGCCCTGCCCTAGGAGTACGGGGGGGGCTACTGGCCATGGGGCACAGGACTGGGACCCCGCTCAAGAATGGGAGTGCCTGGAGGGGCAGCAGGCAGGGGGGCACCCTCCTCCTCCAAAACCATTGCATTCACATTGACACACGCTCCCCCCAGTCCCCGCTTAACTCCCGCTGCAGAGGGGTGAGCCAAGCTGCAGCCACGACCTCCCCAAGTGCTGTGGGGCTGACCCCATCCCGTACCCTCCTCCTGCCCCTGTGGGGCAGGAGGGAACAGCCCTTGGGGCAGAGCTGCCTCCACCTTGCTTGGGCCCCCCCAGGACTCCTTCTGCCCCCCCAGGACTCCTTGTGTCCCCCCCTCAGGACCCCCTGTCACCCCAGTGCAAGCAGAGGTGAGTGTGTGGCTTTCAGGACTTGGCTCTGTTATAAAGCAGAGGAGATAAGATGGGGGACAAGGGGGTCCCCCACATACTGGGATCCCTTGGTGGAGGTGATGGCTGCCTGGGGGAGGCGTACAAAATCTTATAAATTAAAGGAGATATAAAGGGAGGGAGGGTTGAGATGACCTCTCACAGGTCAGTGCCAGGATTTTGGGGGCTGAACCCCACCCAGCTGTGCTTTCAGAAGAGATTGGGGTTGGCATGGGGAGCTCCCCCAAAGCCCTCTGCTACTGTGGGTCTGGGAGTGTCCAGGGGGTTCATGGGGGTTCCCCACATTCCCCCCTGCAGCCAAAGCCCTTCTCAGGTTCAAAGCTGGATGCAAAGGCAATAAAGGGAGTGGGGGAAGAGGGGGGCCTGGGGAGTTTTGTCTCCTCATCCTTGTGCAAAACCCCATGTCCCCCCTGGGCACCCTGAGTGTCCCCCCAAAACGCCTTGGGGGGGGGGGGCACAGCCAAAGGAAGCAACCACCACCTCCTAAAGAAAAGAGGAGATTCACCCCAAAGCCACCCCAGAGCTTCCTGGGGGTGCCAGTGCCGGGTCACTGGTTGTCCCCGGGCTGATACTGGGGCTCGGTGGCAGTGAAATAGTCCTCGAGGAAGGACTGGAGGTACTCGAAGGTGGGGCGTTCCTCAGGCTCCCTCCTCCAGCACTGCACCATCGCCTCGTGCAGGGACGGGGGGCAGCTCCCCGGGCACTGCATGCGGTACCCCCGCTCCACCTGCTCCAGCACCTCTCGGTTGTTCATCCCTGCGTGACAAGGGCCCCCGTCACTGACAGCACCCTCACGGGATGAGCCAGTGGGGAAACTGAGGCGCACAGTGGCATTGCCCTGTGCTTTGGGCAGGAGCCCAGATTAGCATTGGTCTCTCTGAGGGGAAACTGAGGCATGGGACGAGCCTTGCCGAGGAGGGTCAGCCCCTGTCTGTGCCCTGCCCAGCCCACCCCAGGGGTGCCCCTGCCCTTGTGGGCCATACCTGGGTAGGGCACCCGGCCTTTGGTCACCAGCTCAGTCAGGAGGATGCCAAAGGACCAGACATCTGACTTGATGGTGAACCTCCCGAAAAGCGCAGCCTCCGGAGCTGTCCACTTGATGGGGAACTTGGCACCTGCAAGGGAAGACAGGTGAGCCATGTCTGAGGCTGCACCTACATCCAAGGCACCCCGCACTTATGGCACCCCCATCTGGGGACACCCTGCACCAGAGGCACTGTCACCTGAAGCGCCCTGTACTGAGGGTGTCCTGCACCTGGGGTACCCTGAATGGGGGGCACCCTGCACGACGGGGACCCAGCATCCATGAAAACCTCTGCCTGGGGCAGCTCACACATGGGACATCCAGCACCCAAGGCACCCTGCACTGGGGATACCCTGCACCTGGGGTACCTATCACTTGGGGTATCCATCACTGAAAATACCCACGTCCCGGGGCACCCGTGTCCTGGGGGTACCCCTTTCCTGAGGTACCTATACTCTGGGACATCCATAACCTGGGGTGATCCAAGGTATCCATCACCCAAAATACCCATAATTTGGGGTGCCCATCACCCAGGATACCCATTCCCTGGTGCACCATAATTTGGGGTATCCACCGCCCAGGTCACTCAGCCCCAAGGCTGACCATCTCCAGGCTAAGGGACACAACAGGGAGGACACAGTGCAGGGGGTCCCACCCTGGCGTGCTGTGTACTCATTATCCTCGATGAGGCGAGCGAGGCCAAAGTCAGCGATCTTGCACACGAGGCTGTCTCCCACCAGGATGTTGGCAGCGCGGAGATCCCGGTGGATGTAGTTCATCCGCTCGATGTACGCCATACCCGCCGCAATCTGACGGGGATAAAGCAGTGAGGACCCCCTAGTACACCTGGGGGGGCACCCCCACCCTGGAGCAGCCCCCCAGTACCTGGGCAGCCATGTCCACCAGCTGGGGCAGCTTCAGGTAGTGACCGTCCCCATCCTTCAGGAAATCCAACAAGCTGCCTGCAGGGAGAAGGAATCCCCATCAAAGACCCCCAAAACCCAAGGGTGCCCTCTCCTGTGAGCCCCCCTGCCCTGGCACCATGCCCAAGCAGGTGGCCCCGCTCACCCTGGCTCATGAACTCCGTGACGATGTAGATGGGCTCCTCCGACACCACGGCATAGAGCTGCACCAGCTTGTCGTGCCGCAGCCGCTTCATGATCTGGGCCTCCTCCAGGAAGGCCTCAGGGGACATGGTCCCTGGCTTCAGTGTCTTCACCGCCACCTTTGTGGTGCCATTCCATGTGCCTGGGTTGAGGACATAGAGTCACCACGAGCCCAGGGAATAGCCGGCCCTGGTGGGGCCAGGATGGAGGGGTGCGTGGATGGAGGGGTGTGTGGGTATGTGCTTGCATGCTTGTTTGGATGGATGGATGGATGGATGGATGGATGGATGGATGGATGGATGGATAGATGGATGGATGGATGGATGGATGGATGGATGGATAGGCAAGGAATCAGGGCAGGGATTGTGATCCCACTGCATCCCACCCAGGACAAGGAGTTCTCCTCACCCTAATAACAAGCTCACCCTATTCCCAAACCCTTCATGGATTCTGTGCCAAGTTTCCATCTCCCACACACACATGGGTACCACCTGGCACCCTGTGATGCTCCCTGCCAGGACAGAAAGGGGCTTCTCCTGCCCCCTGTGCTCCCCCCACCCTCAGCTGGGCCAGCCTTACCCATCCACACGTCTCCGAAACATCCCATGCCAAGTTTCTTGTTGAGGGTGATGGATTCCCGTGCTATCTCCCAGGCGTCCTTAGCTAATCCCAGGGTCTGGGGCTTCATCGCAGGGCATGGGTGGGTGAGCAGATGGCACAACCCGTCGTTGTACTCTGCGAGGGATGGGGCGCAGGCAGGGAGGAGGAGGGATGGGATGTGATGGGATGAAGGCAGCATGCATGAGTGGAGGAAGCAGGGGACGCCGGAGGAAGAGGATGACAAAGGTGGGACCCCCTGGCCTGGTCTTGTGGTCCCATCTGCAGTGGGGGTCTGCTCGCCCACAAAGAGGTGACAATGGAGCATCTTGGGGTACCCGTTGTGAAACCAGAGCAGGGCATGGGATAATTCCTCCTCACACCAGCAAATTGGTGTTGCTCAGCCTGTCCTGGCAGGCATCAGCTTTTCCCGGTGGGGTGCCAGGCCTGAGGGTACCCCCATGTCCCCCCTGCCTCTCGCCCTGGTTTGTCCACCAGGCCCTACCCATCCAGACTTCCCCGAACTGCCCATTTCCCAGCTTCTTGAGGAGCTGGAGGGACTCGCGGGGGATCTCCCACACGTCTTTGGTTTTGACTGAGAGGTCGGCCAGTTTGGGGGTTCCCTTGTGGCACGGCACAGCCAGGCGGCAGCACAGCCCGGCCGCCCTCTCTGCAGCATGGGGGCAGGGAGACACGAGTCAGTGTGGGCACCACCAGCCCCTTGCCCCCCTCCCAGCACCCCCAGCATCATCAAGGCTCCTGTATTACTCAGTCACCCCCAACATAAAAACGCACACGTCTCCACCTGCCCCAGGGACAGCTCCACCCCCCTCGGCTGGGCTGGACCCCCAGTCACCCCAGCTGCACCCAGGGAGCGGGTGATTCCCACCCACCAGACACAATGGGAACTCCCTGCACCCTGGACATGGAAATGTCACCACCAGAACAGCCCCCTCCTTTCCCAGTTCAACCCTGTCAGCCCAGTCTCTTATCAAAGGGTCTTCTGAGCTTTCCCCACCCTTCCCATTGCCCCCCTTGTGCCCTTCACCCCACCTTACCTATATAGTGCTGGACCAGCTGCTGGACGGTGTTGAACTGGGCACGAGTGGTGATGTAGTACCCCCCGCTATCCAGTTTCCGAATCTTATAGTGCTTTACGTGGTCTCCCTTGGCCTCATCCCAGTCCCGGATAGAGAGGGAGTAGGCACCTAAGAGGGGATCCTGGTCAGGGAGGGACGTGCGGCACAAGCCCCGGTGTCCCCAGCCCCACCCCTGTACCTTTGGTCGTCTCGCTCTCCCGAATGAGGAAGGTGCCTCTGGAGTTGCCGTGGCACAGGAGTTGCCGCTCCGCATCTTTGCGCCCGATCTTCCCAAAGTACCACCTGCCAAAGCGATGGGCTCAGCACCAGGAAGGCACCGCCAGAGGGACCATGGAACCCCCACGCCAGCACCGTGGCACTGCTGGGGCTCCCAAGGGCACCTGAGCCTAAGGCAGGTGGGGTTGGGGTTTGTCTCCCTCCCTGCTCCCCCCCTACTCACTCTTCTGCCTGGATGGAGTCCACAGGGGCCACGTAGTTGCTGGGGATGTAGCCTGTGGCACCTGAGCTCAGTGACCTGGCCTCCCACCAGTCTCCCTCCCTGGGCAGAGAAACAGAGAACTTGGAGGAGGAGGGACAGACAGACAGACAGACCCGCCCACCGTGTGCCTCCTCACCCTGCACACAGCACGGCCAGACCCCGCTGTCCCCCTCCCATCTCTGCTGAGACCACTCAACTCGTGACACGTGGCCCCGGTACTGGGCAATGGAGCCCAGGCAGAGCTTAGGTCCCCAGCCTGGGTCCTGCGGGGGGTACCCAAGGCACAAAGGCGCCTCCCCGGGTGGGAGCCGGGGGTGGCAGGAGGTCCGAGGGAGCTCACGTGTTGTTGATGATGTGGAATTTCTCCCCTTTCTGGAATGTCAGGTCATCCTCCGTCCTGGCCTCATAGTCGTACAGGGCGATGAAGAGTGTCACCCCCCCGCCTGTGGCACACGGAGGAGACCACGGTGACCGCAGAGCCCACAGACCGGGGGCGCAGCTGGACACCCCTCCCCATCATCCAGCCACCTGGCTGACCTGCGATGCCACCGCTCCGCGTCTGCAGCACGTTGGAGGTGAAGCTCCCCTGCTCCGCGAAGGGTGGGGCCAAGGACACCGCTGGCCCCTGGAAGTTGTTGAAGTCGGGGATGCGGGTGAAGATGGCCCCTGACTGCGTGGGGTCAGGGTCGTACTGGGAGGCAGGGGGCTGGAGGGAGCCCCCCTCGCCCCCAGCCTGCCCTTTGCCAGTCCCCTTCTCTTTGCAGGGCACACAGCCCATCCTGGCCACCACCTGTGGGACAGACGGTCCGTGAGCCCCGCGCCCCTCTGGCAGGGCACACCTGAATGCACACACGGGTAGAGGCACTGGGGTGCACCCCGCTGGCCCCAGGAGATCCTGCCACCCCCCAGCTCAGCACACTGAACAACAGAGGGGCACTAGGGTCCCCATAGGCACTGCCAGTGGCACTGCTGCAAGAAGAGCTGTGCTGCCTGGGGACCCCACGTCCCCCAGCACCCATGGGTGCTCCACAGCAGCTCCACTCACTGCGATGGCTCCTCAGGTCACTTCAGCTGCTCCACGTCACTTCGGGGAGAAGAGGCACATGTGGACACCAGGAAGGGTGTCAGGCAGGGGACAACACCCTTGCATGGGTTGAAACACCCTTGCTGAGGGCTGTAACACCCCTCCATGTGATAAAATACTCCTGTACAGGCTGCAACACTTCTGCATGGACTGAAATACCCCTTCCAGGGCTGAAACACCCCTGCACATGCTGAAACACTTCTGCCAAGGGCTAAAATACCCCTGAATAGGTTGAAACACCCCATAATAGGATGCAACACCCCTAGCCATGGGCTATAATACCTCTGCATGGGCTGCAACACCAACAACATTGACTGCAACACCCCTTGCAATGGCTGTAACACTCCTGCATGAGTTACAACTCCCCTGTGAAGACTGAAGCACCCATGCACAGGCTGTAATACCCCTGCATGAGTCATAACACCCCTGCATGGGCTACAGCACCCCTTCACAGGCTGCAACCCCCCTGCATGAGCTAAAGTGATCTGCAGGATCTGCAACAACCCCACAAAGCTGCAACACTCCTCCAAGGGCTGCAACATCCCGGTGTGGACTGAAACCACATCCTCAAGTGGGTTTTTCTCTCACTGTGTCCTCCCCACACTGCTCGTGTCCCTCCAGGGCATGTGCACCCCCGAGGCTGAAGGGGAGCCAGACCTGGTGGGAAGGAGCCCCCGAAGCGTCCCCCATCCCCACACCCTCTGCTTGGCGGGGAGTGGGTGTTTTGGGGAGGAAGGTCCCTGCTCACATCGCTGTGGTCAGGGCAGGCATGCGGTGAGAAGGTGTCACAGAGGAGGAGGAAGTTGGACCTCTCGTCTCATGGCTGCAAGGAGAAGTCCATCCCCAGCCATGGGTGCTGGGCACCCACCCATACCAGTCTGCCCAGTTTGCACTGGGCAGAATACTCCAGTCTGCAATATGCCAGAGGTCACTCTGCCTCCAGCTGAGAGCAGAGGGAAGGAGCAGGAAGGTGTCCTGTCCTCTGCACTCCAGTGAGCAGGAGGAGACCAAGGTTTTGGAGTGGATGAAATGTTTCACACAGGTTTTCCCCATCATGGTTATTGATTCCCTTTCCTCTCTCTCAGTAGGGGTGGAATGAACCCAGCTCTCCCCTTCCACCTCTGCTTTTGACACGGGTGGTGTGGCAAGGCCGCAGCCGTTGCCGACAGGGCAGTGTTGCCAAACTGAGGAAACTCATCTGGTTGGGATTTTATTCCTGATGATAATTAGTGGCTATTTAAACTGATGAACAATCCTGGCTCGCACAAACCCTGTCCCACTCTGTGTGGGAATCCTCCACATTCAGAAACTTCCCATTTTGCTGAATTTCAGTGCTGACCAGGCAGTGGAGCTGCCACAGCTGCCAGCAGGGATGGGGAGGGCAAGGAGCATCTTCCAGGCAAATATCACAGTATCAAGGGTTTAGGTGCTGTGCAGCAGCACTGCACTCAGGCTTCCCCTTCGCTGCACACCCAAGAGCCCCCTGAGCTCATCCCAGGGTGGCCCAGAGCCACCCCCTTGCACTGTCCCTGGGAAAAGGACGCAGCTGGTGCCTTGCCCGATGGTCGTGCGGTGGTGTCTGCTCCAGCTTTCCCAAAAAGGAGCTGCTTGGAGCTGGGGAGCAGATGGCAACTGAGCCCTTCCCAGCCTGGCTCCCCCGGCACCAGTCCTGGCCGAGTTGCCAGGTCCCGCCCCGTGCTGGGACCCAGCCAATTCATCACCCCTGTCCCACCGGGCATGGCTGGGCACAGAGCAGCCACATCCCTGACTGCCCGTCCATCTGCTCCCCAGACCCCTGGGGCACGGGGCAGCTCAGCCCCATCCTCAGCTCCTCCAAAGGTACAATGTCCCTTGCATGCACCATTGTCACCCCACATGTCACCTACAGTGCTGAGGTACCCCTGGGTCACCTCCATCCCCTGCCTTCGCTCCCCTCATGGGAACAATAGCAGTGGAGAACTCAGGCTCTGGGGGGATGCAGCCACATGGAGTGATATGGGGGTGCTGGGAATGTCACACCCTGTGCAATGGGGACAAGCCATGGAGGCATTTGCCAGACTAAGGGGGCCACGACCCCCCTGGGCAGGAGGCAGCTGCCAAAGGAACTCACACGGCACCGAGGCAGTGGGAAGGGGAAGCAGCAGGAGCACGGTATGTGGTAGTGAGGGGGGGCTGGGGGGGTGGAACAGGATGGTGCTGTGGCCATCAAGGAGCCACAGGACTGGCAGGACCGTGAGCCCTGGGGACGGTGGCAGCTGCGAGGTTCAGGCAGGGATCACAGCAGGGTGCAGCCCCCTGGGCATCCTGAATGCCCCATGCCTTGTCCCACACTGTCACTCTGCACTGCCCCGTGGTGACCTAGACCCAGCTCTCACTTCCTGGGAAGAGGAACCGAGAGGGCTGCACAGCCCAGCCTGGTGCTGCCGAGGTTCCTCTGTCACCCTGCGGCTCTGGAGCTCCCTGGTCCCAGCAGGAAAACTTAGGCATGAGGTAGCTGCAGTGCAGAAGGGGAAGGTGGCTCATTAGGGCACAGGACCTGGAGCTGTGTTCCCATCCCATGTCCAGGACCCCACCGACCTGGGGAGGGGAAAAGAGGCCACATCTGCCTCCCCCATCTGCTCCTTGTTCCAGCTCAGTGGCAGATGGTGGCGTGTCCCTGCCCCTTCCCTCCTGCCTTCAGCCCCAAGTCCACCCAGATGATACCTGGAGATGGAGCCCTGCTCCAGCTCCAGTCCTCCCGGTTCACCCTGTGCCTGGTGAGTGCCCTGTGGCTCCCAGTGGGAGCAGGTTCCTCCAGAACAAGGGGTGCAAGGAGGAACGACACCCCATCCCCTACATGCTCACAAGCAAGGCTTCATCTGGAATGAAAAGTGAAGGACTTGCCAACCCCCAAAAGTGATCTTCTCCATAAGCCCACCTGGCAGCCACCAGACCCATGACAGAAGGGCCCCCTTGCCCCCTCCCTGGCAGGAGATGCTCAGGAGAGAGGGAGCCCCCCTTCCCCAGCCTTCCAGCCCCATCGCTGGCTGGGAAAGCAGGATTTCCGCTGGAAGAAGAGCAATTCCCGGATCCAAGGGGCTGCAGGGGCGGAGGGAGGGAGCCAGCCAGGGCTCCAAATACAATGTCCCAGGAGGAGAGGGGTGGGGAGGGAATTGTGCAGGGCAGGAAGCAGCGAGTTCCTGTCCCTCCTTGGGACACACCAAGGATCAGGGACGAAGCAGAGCTGCAGGGAGAGGGGGGAGCATCCGCTCCGGCCAGGGCCTGAGCCCCCCACAGTTCCCCGAGCCCCAGCCCCGGAGAGCTCAGCTTCCAACATCGCCCCGGAGCGCTGGCTGGGCTGGCACCCCAGGGGCACCTGCCGGGACGGAGGGCACAGGTGTGTGTGTGTGTCCCAGGTGCCGTGGCCCGTCCACTCCCCAGCGAGTCCGGCACGGGTGAGGGCACCATGTGCTCCGCAGGCTCCCCGACGTGGTGACACCAGCAGTCAGTGTTGGGATGAGGAGCTGCAGCTGATGGGTGCCCTCAGAGTTGCACACACACACTGCAGCCCCTCGTTGACCTGCTGTCCCCCAGGATGGCGAGGACGGGGGTCTCCTCCCACCCTCGGGCATTTATTTTCCAGGGAAGCAGTGAGGGCACGGTGAGGGTAGGTTCCCCCAACGGACCCCACCAGTGTCACGGGACCCTCTGTCCCCACAGCTCAGTGCCCGTCCCACCCGGGACCCGGAGCGACCCCACACGTGGAGGGGCCATCCCTTAGCAGGACACGGCAAGGGGATTAAGAGACCCCCTGCTATTACAGGGGTGAGCCCCCCACCACCCTGCACGGCACCCTGACACATACCTCCTACCGTCCCCCCTCCTGCTCCGGCTGGCATGGACCTCCCGCTCCCACGGGGCTCCCGACGGGACCACCGGCCGGGCGGCCGCGGCCGCCCCCGCTTCGCGCAGCGCTGGGGGCGCCGGGGCTGCGGCGTGGGAGAGCGGGAGCGCCCGGCCGTGAGCTTCCCGTCTCTTCGGCGGCTCTGGCAGCCGAGCAAGAGCTTCCCCTCCCCTCGCCCCCCCTTCCTCCCCGCGCTCGCAGCAATGGTTCATTGTACCAGCCAGCCCAGCCGGCTGCTGGATCACCCTCCGGATCACCGCGGTGCGCTCGCTGGGACCGCAGCCTGCCCGTGGAGGTGGCACAGCGGGGAGCAGGCAGCACCAGGTCCCCAGCAGCACCAGGAGGCACTGGCGTGGGTTCGCAGGCTCAGCCTGCTGCGATTTCCAGGGGAGTGCGTGGATTCAGCCCGTGCCACGGTGGGGGCTGCTTGCACCCGTGCCCAAAGCCTCAGCGCCTCCCTGAGCCCCCCGAGGGAGCGTCCCCGGGCAGGGGCAGCAAAGGGACATCAAATTGTGCACAGGGCGCTGCGGCCCTGCAAGGGACAGGAGCAAGGTGCCCGTCTGGAGGCAGGACACATGCAGCACCACCCGTCCTGCTGGCACAGGCTCTCAGGGGCAGGGCAGGTCCGTGGAGGGGCAGTGAACAGCCCACCACAGCTGCAGAGTGACAGGTAGCTCTGGGTTGTGTTCCAGGGGCATCCTACAGTGCCCTCAAGGTGGGGTGCAGCTCTTATGTGGTTCAAGCCAGTCCTGTGTCCATGGATTGCCCACTAGACGTTGGACCCCTTATTTACCCCTTGTCCAGATAAAGTAGCTGGTGGGATGACCCCAAGATTTGGCATCGATCACAGCAAGCCACAAATTTCAGTGAGCTCTGGGAGAGGGGTAAACCACCCAGACCCCTGTCTGAGCATCCCTGCATCCTGCCTGAGCCCTCAGCATCCTCTCTGAGCCTCCCCAGCACTGTCTGAGCCCCCCTGTATCCTCTCTGAGCCCTCCTGGAACTGGCTTTGTCCCAGCTCTGCCACCTTGTCCTCCCACACATCTGGGCTGGAGTCGGATCCTTCCCCATCTCTCCAGAGCCTTTCTCCTTTTCCTCCTCCTCCTCCTACCCTGCAGTTAACCCTCATGAGGTGACCTTTCCTCTGTGACAGTGAGTCTGGCTTCAATGTTTCCTGCAATGTTTTCACGGGGGTCCTAGGGCTGGTGGAGGTCCTGGGTTCCCACCAGGGTAGGGGTCTGCTCCCCAGACTGAGGTCACCCCTAGCTTGTAACCTCCTGACTCATCCTGAGAGCACAGCTCCCCTTTAGTCTTATATTTGGGGGCATTTGGAGGTCTCTGGGACTTGCTGGGATTTGGATCCTGCTGGGGATGGAGCCAGTAATGCCAGTTCCTGCTGCTCACCAGAGGATGAGTCCCTCCAGTCTTCCCCGAATCATGGTCCCAGTCTCAGGATCTGGCTCGATAATGCCACCCTGCTCACCCTGTAGACCCTCTGCTGCCTCCTGACCATCACCCCAGCACCGGGGCTGCTGGAAGGGACCCCAAGGAGCTCTCCCCTCCCGCCCCAGGAGGAGAGACACAGCCCTGAACACCCTGCTGCCCATTTCTCCCTTCCAGATGCAGAAGGGACCAGGTGTGACACCCCCCGTTCCTTAAAGGGAAGGAAGCCTGGTTGGCCCCAGCTTGGGGGCTGCCCCACAGCTCCATCCAGCTCACCCACCCACCTGCTGCTTGAGGCATTTTGGGGCTCATCCTGCACCTCCCATCCCCTGCAGCACCCAGCGTTGCTCCATCTCCCTCCACAGGGGCCCTGCCGAGACACGCTCTCCCCGCCGAGCGCCCCGGGGCTCGTCCCCCTGCCAGGCACCACATGATGCCGGTTCCTTCCCTCCTCTGGGGAGGGCCCCAGCTTCTGCATTGGCTTTCACTGCTGCTGGCTCTGGCTTAAAGTTGAGGAGCCAGTGCCAGGCGAGCCAGGGTGGCCAGGATGGGTGCTCTCCGCTGGCTCGTGGCCTCTGCACTCTGCATCGCCATCTGGGGTGAGTCTGACCCCCACCTTGGTGGCACTGCCGCCGCTGGGGACACCCCGGGCATGGGAGAGAGATTGGGGGCACCCCACCAGATCTCCTCCTGCTGCACTGCAGGGGAAGTTGGAGACTGGGGAAGTGGTTTTATTTCTTGTTGGGCCCCAAAATCTGCAGTTCCTCCAAGACACAGCTGGGGGGGGGGGGGGGGCAAAGAGGGCAGGGGGGATGGGCCTTGAGGGCTTGGTGGGGCTGGGGGCGTGAAAATAAGACTAAATTGAGGCTTTAACCCAAGGGGTTTAATCTAACCAGGCACGGCAGCCAAGTGGGAGGGGACAGGGATGGCAGGGTGACCATGCCCCCATGGGACCCTTTTTCTAGGCATCCATAAAGCCAAGCAGGGTTGGGAGATGGCTGCACCCATTGGTGCTCCTCCAAGTCTGACACTGTCTGTGGGTGCCCAGAGATGGCGTGTGATGGGTACCCATGGCACAGCCCAGAGTACAGGTAGGGGTCTGCTTGTCCCTGCCTCCCCAAGGGTTGGGGGACAGGTCGGCTCCCAGCTGTCCTGGGCTGGGCAGGTGCTGTCTGGGGCTGGGCAGGTGCTGCCAGTTGCTCCTGGCAAGGAGGAAGATGCTGAGGGAGGGAAGGGCTCGTTCCCAGCAGTTGTGTTGGCGTGGGGTTGCACAAGCTGGGAGCCTGGAGGGAGGTTGGAGAGGTCACTGGAAGATGCCAGGCAGAACCAGTAAGGTCCCTGGCACCCCTCAACCATGCCCTATGTGTTGGGGACAGCTTGGCTGTGTCCCACCTTGGAAACATCATCCAAGGCCAGGGCCACCAGTGCTGGGGATGACACTGGGGCATCACCCCAACAGTCACCCAGGAACTGGGGTTCCCTGGGGGTGCAACAGTGCAGGGCTTGCTCCAGTGTCACAGCAGGCTGTGGCATGCTGCCGGCCCTGGGAGGGTGTCAGTGCCTCAGTGTCCCTTGGATGTGCCTTTGGAGGAGCTCAGGAAGCTTTTTTGGCTAAGCAGGGAAGCCTCAGGCTGCAGGGAAGGGGAACACTGGCTTGGCAGCCTCTCATCCCCATCTCAGCTGGAGGGGACACACAGCCTCCCTCACCCTGCCCCTCTCTCCCTTTCAGGACAGGATTATGGACTCTCCTGCCCACCCCCTCAGTTTGGCTCCATCTACCATGTCCGAGGTAATGGGACCCTGCAGCCCCCTGTGGTGGGGGGGAGCAGAGGATGTTCAGCACTAGGCAGGACCAGGTTGTCCCAGTGCCAAACTGGGACAGCTTCCCACAGCTGAGTGCCTCTTCCTGGCCCACCACCCACGAGGGCAGTGGCTTGGTCAGCTGTGGGTCCGCAGACTCTGAGGGGCTCAGGGAGGGATGTCAGGGTGCTGAGGCTTTGGGGCTGACCTGTGTCCTGTGCTGGGGGCTCACAGGGGTCATTAAGCTGCCCTATGCTGAGATTGAGGAGCCCTTTGAAGCCTGGTACAACCTGACGGGGAACAAGAGCCGGATCCAGTATTATGGAGGTAAGAGGTGGGTGCCCAGCTGCTCCCTCCCTGCACTAGCAGGACGTCTGTGCCTCAGTTTCCCTTTCCCTGGCACAGGGCAGGTGATAACCTACCAGCTGGCAGCAGTGAAGCCCTATGGGATGAGGTACAAGATCACGCCAGAGACGACTGAGAAGGAGGTGAACACCAGGAAGTGCTTCCAGCTGCCCGGCTCCAAGGAGGACGTGGTCACGGCCCAGAGCGTCTTCCCCAGCATGAGGGGCTTTAAGGTGGGAAACCTCAGAGCTTCGGTCTGACCTAGGTCCCAAAGCATCTCCAGGTGGTGGGAGGGGTGCTGGGAGATGCTCCTCTCCTTCCGAGGGCTGCAGGCTGCTGGGACCGGCCAGGACATGTCCCCACACCCCAGGGTGCAGGGAGGGTCACTTCCCCACCCGGATTGGGGCCGGACTCCTGGCTCCTTTCCCAACTCCAGCAGCCACGTTGGGACGTGTCACATCCCACACAAACGCTGGCATTTCGGGGCAAGTCTCTGCACGGCAGCTCAGCTCCGGCCGGCCCCAGCCTGCGTCAGGGCTGGGCACAGCACGTGAGCAGCGGGGAGAGCAGCTTGTCACTGAGCTGGACACGCGCCTGCATGGCGAGAGCTTGGAAACAGGCGGGAAAAACCTGGCATCTTTTGAAGTTTTTGGAGAAGTGGTGCAGCCAGACACCCTGCTATGGGTGCACGGAGTGCTGTGCACGGTGGAGTGTCCCCAGGGCACCACCGAGCCAGACAGGGGGCTCTGCCCTGTGTTGCACCCCAGGTCCTTGCCCCAGTTTCCGTCCCATGCACGGCTGTGTGCTGATGGCCATGGAGCCACTGGATGCAGCTGGAGAGCCTGGTGTGTGCACCAGGCTGTGCAAAGGGGCTGGGTGGGCAGCAGGGTGCCTGGGGGAGATGGAGGTCCCCTCGCTGAGGCCATGTCCCCCCCAGTTCCTGCGGGAGGAGTACCACGAGGGCCGGTACTGTGCCGTGTGGCAGAACGTCACCCGCTGGGCGCAGAAGAAGAATATCTACACCCTGTGGGTGACCAACTCCAGCTGCGGGGTGGCCCCTGTGCACTATGAGATGCGGGGGTACAACAGCCTGCTGGGGTCCCACTACGACAAGTATGAAATTGCCTACACTGACTTCGACAACAGCTACCCCCCCTCCGTCTTCGACCTCCCCATCAACGGTGAGCCAGGGAGGGCCCCCCCATCCTGCCTCCAGGGCTCGGGCTGACAGTGTCCTCTCTTCGGTCCCCAGAGACTAAGTGTGGGGTGCTGCCGGGGAATGTGGCGGAGCACCGCGTGCTGGCAAACCCCATGGAAGACCTGGTGGGACGGCACCAGCCCTGGGCACACCAGGTTTTCCATGACTACCGCCGGCAGATGGGGCGGCGCTACAGCTCCATGCAGGAGCTGGAGCACAGGCAGAGCATCTTCGTGCACAACATGAGGTAGGGGCAGGTGGGGGGATGACGAGCCTCTGGGGGTGCTGCGCACACTGAGGAGGCGGTGGCAGTGGCAGCTGGCGCTGTCCCCGCCGCGGTGGCAGGTTTGTGCACTCACGGAACCGTGCCGCGCTCTCCTACACGCTGTCCCTGAACCACCTGGCCGACCGCACGCCGCAGGAACTGGCAGCCCTGCGGGGCCGCCGCCGCAGCGGGACCCCCAACACTGGGCTGCCCTTCCCCACTGAGCTCTACGCCGGCATCATCCTGCCCGAGAGCCTCGACTGGCGCATGTACGGTACGTGTGGGGGCAGGGGCACGCCGTGCTGCTTGGGGAGCGAGCACTCCTCACCTGGGCTGCGCCGAGTCCCACAGAGCCCCCTGCTCTCCGTCACTACACTGAGGAGCCTGTGGGGCTGTGCTGTCCCTTGGGGTGCACATCTGTGAGGTTGGTGAGACACTGGAACAGGCTGTACAGAGAACCTGGGGCTGTCCAAGGCCACGATGGATGGGGCTTGGAGCAACCTGGTCTAGTGGAAGGTGTCCCTGCCCATGGCAGGGGGTGTAACAAGATGGTATTTGAGGTCCCTTCCAACTGAAACAATTTTGTGTCTCTATGGTTAAAGGCAGTTGGGTCAGCACTTGGCCCTGAATTCATTCTGGTGCCCTAAGGACAGATGTGATATCTAAAGTAACATCTGGCTTCCCCCATGTCCCCATCAGCTGGGAGTGACACCCCCAGAACTTGTCCCTAGCCAAGGGCAGGGGTCCTGGGTTTGCTGGTGCATTCCCCCACATCTCGGTTAGCACCAAGATGTGGCTGTGCTGCCTCTGGAGCTCAACTCCTGCCTCAGTTTCCCTTCTACCTGCCTCCATCCCTCAGTGTCAACCCAGTTTCTCATCCCCAGCCCTGTTATCCCCAGGCGCTGTCACCCCCGTGAAGGATCAGGCTGTCTGTGGGTCGTGCTGGAGCTTCGCTACAACAGGAGCCATGGAAGGTGCCCTCTTCCTCAAGGTGGGAGCAGAGCTGTGCCCCACAGGGTGGATGGGGTGCCTGGAGGGTGCCCATCCCCATCCCTGCACCGTGTCCCCCCTGCAGACCGGCGTGCTGACCCCTCTGTCCCAACAAGTCCTCATTGACTGCTCCTGGGGCTTTGGGAACTACGCCTGTGACGGGGGCGAGGAGTGGCGAGCGTACGAGTGGATCAAAAAGCATGGGGGCATTGCCAGCACCGAGTCCTACGGCACCTACAAGGGTCAGGTGAGGGTGGCCCCTTGTCCTTGATGGCCTTCCCAACATCTCAGAGCTTTAAAGCCGTGGTGGGACCCACCTGGATGTGTCAGAGGCACTAACAGGCTCTGGAGATGAGGATGTCATCTTGTCCCCAAGGCACCAGACTTCCATGGTCCACAGTACTGTCAAAGCCAAGCCCCAGGGCTCATCCAGGCAGTTTTGTCACTGCATCCCTCAGTTTCTCTTCTTGCAAAACAGGGACAAGGCTCCTCCTCCTCCTCCTGTTTGTGGTGTCATGAGTCACTCCATAGCCAGGGGTACAGAGGGATGGAGCAAAGCTGCCTGGGGATGGGAATGTGGCAGCAAGAGGCAGGCAACAGCCCTCCAGGGCTTTGTGTGCAGAGCCAGCTCCCCATGTTGTGTCCTTGAGCAACTGGAAAACATCCCCACCACCCTGGGTTTGGGAGGACAGTGGGATCAGAGCCAGGATGCTCTCACAGCCCAAATTCCAGATCACTCCCTGCATCCACAGGATCAGGCAGGGGGAGCAGGGTCCCAGCAAAGGATCCTGGGAATCCTGGTGACAATGTGTGTCCCCCGGGTGTGTAGAATGGCTTGTGCCACTACAACCAGTCTGAGATGCTGGCCAAGATCACGGGCTACGTCAACATCACTTCAGGCAACATCACAGCGGTCAAAGCTGCCATCTACAAGCACGGCCCCGTGGCTGTCAGCATCGACGCCTCACACAAGACCTTCTCCTTCTACTCCAATGGCATCTACTACGAGCCCAAGTGTGGTGAGACAAGCAGAGCACGGGGCGTGGGAGGTCCTGGGTAGCCAAGGAGATGCCAGAGCACCTGGGCCCCATCTTTGTGGCCAAGGGAGGGGTGGAGGGGATGAACCCTGAAGTCCTCTGCAGCACTGAGGGTATCCCAGGGAGCAGGGATGCTGTCCAGACTGGGATGTCCTCTAGACAAGGATCTTCTCCAGGCAAGGATGGTCTCCAGAAAGGAATGGTCTCTGGACAGAGACAGTCTCTGGACAAGGATGTCCACCAGACAGAGAGAGTCTTCAGACAAGGGCTGCTCTTCAGATGAGCCCTCTCTCATGTCATTCCCTGCAGACAACGTGCCGGGATCACTGGACCATGCAGTGCTGGCTGTGGGCTACGGAGTCCTGCAGGGAGAGACCTACTGGCTCATTAAGAACTCCTGGTCCACATATTGGGGCAACGATGGCTACATCCTCATGGCCATGAAAGACAACAACTGTGGTGTGGCCACTGAGGCCACCTACCCCATCCTGGCCTGAGCCACCCTGGCTCTGCAGGGAGACCCCTGGGTGACATTCTCAGCACTCGGCCCTGGATCAGCCCCTTCAGTGGAACCATCAGGAACCAGGGACACAATGAGATAGGCCCACTCAGTGCTGGACACAGGGCAGGACGGGGATTGCCAATAAAGATACTGGAAAAATACTGGATGGCTTCTACAGGAGGGATTCAATTGCTGCCCACACAGCTGTGCTGCCTGTGCCCCAGGGACACGGCCTGTACAGATTCCTGTCCCCAGCCTGGTTTTCTTGGTCCTGTGGAACCCTAGGGGCCTCCTGGGAGGGGACAATCCCACCTGGCAGAGCCAGCTGGCTCTCACAGCCAGTCCCAGACAGTCAGGGCGAGGCGAGCGGCTGTTCCAACCCTGAGGTGGAGCACAAACAACCCCAGGGATTTCTGCTGAGATGAGAAATTCCTGGCCTGGGGTGTTGGGGAGGGGGAAGGCCTCCACCCTCTGCCCCACTGCCCGAGTGCCTGTTGTGGCTGCAGGTGAGGACTTTTGTCACCGGGATGTTTGCCAATGCCACCAGCCAGGCACCTTCACTCTCTGGGGCTGCTCCCCTTTCACACCGTGGATGTGGCTCCGCTGGGTGCTCCTAGTTTGGGCTTAAGCCATCCTGGAGAGCAGGATCAGTGCACGAGGGTACTAAAACAGGGTGGGAAGTTCTCCCTGCCCTGATCCTGGTGGTCTCCCATCTTTGTTGGCACATCCCTGGGGCAGGAAGCACCTCTGCAGGGGTGGGCAGCCATAGCAGTGGTGGTGGTGGTCCCTGGGGCAGTGCTGCAGCGCAGGAGGCACCAGCTCAGCCCTGCACCTCGAGGTGCAGCTGAATCCAGCCCAGCTTGTGGTGTGTGCAGCCAGCCCACAGCGAGCCCTTACTGGCTTTGTTTGGGGCTCAGTGTCACCTTGGGCTGGGGGCCAGCTGGACATGTGACAAGCAGGCGGGGTGAGGGCTACTCATCAGTGCTCCTCCCTGGCTCTGTTCTCCCCTGTTGCTCCCGACATTTCATCTGCATCTTTCCCTTTTTCCAATTAAAACCCCCTAACTGCAGTCCTGGGCTTGCCCTGATGGTGCATCTGTAAGGAGGCAGAGATTTGGGCAGCCCAGAGCTCCCAGTGAGAGCTGCTAGCACTACCAGCCTCTGCTTCTCAATTCAAGAGCCCAGTTAGCAGCAGGCAGCAGGGAAGGGAAACCTAGAAGAGGGGAAAACTCATCCCTGACTTGTAGCTGCACCTGCACAGGCTCTACCTTCTCCCAAAATGAGGTTCTGATAGTTGAGAAGTGACATCCCCCACAGCTTCACCCCAATTTTGTACAGCAAACCACTGGCAGCACCCAGGGAGCTGCACTTCCCTCCAGGTGACACAACTGCTCTCATCAGTGGTGGCAGGTCATCATATTCCCTTGTTTTCTTTCACTTGTTGCTTATTTGACAATTTGCTGATTGCTGAAGGGGTCTTTTATCATTCCCAGCAGGGAGGCTGGCTGGAATTCACGTCTGGGAGAGAAATGATCACTGCACGGAAATAATGTGGTTTATTCCGTGGGAGTCCAGGTCTCCAGATCTTTGATCCTCTCGACTGCAGTCAATAAAACATGCTTTGACTTTCAGGGAACCGTGACTTTCAGGCTCCCTTTGGATAGGTGATGTCCTGAATTTGCTGCTGAACACAGAAGTGGCTTCAAGAGCTGGAGATTTTGCATCCCCAGGAAGCATTTACTGAAATTCTGCATTCATGGTTTTAGGGGTATCACAATCCTGAGTGTGGGTAGTTTGGATGGCTGGGAACTTAAAAAACAATCTATTTATTATACTTGAAAAAGGAAAAAATAAGAAAGGACATACCTGAAGGGAGGTTTGCTGTTTGCAGAGCCAGATGTAGGTTCTGGCTCCCAGCCCAGCTGAGTTGTGACCTCCAGACTTCCCTGGACACCCAAACCTCAGAGTGGCTCCAAGTTTTGCAGAGCACAGCAAAGCACAGCCACTCTGAACACTGCTATTTATTGGAAGCAAAGCTGGCCTGAAGCTCTACATTTAAGTTTTCCTTTGGAAGAGGCACCTTGCAGGAAACTCCCCAAAGCTGATACCTTGGTGGTGAAATATTAGCTGAGATTGGTGTTTAACGGAGTGAGCACTGTTCAGAGAGGAAGCTGAGAGGATTTGGGACCCACCTTCCATATCCCACCTTGAGAACCCCATCTCCTCCTTAGTCTGTGGGGTGGTTTGGGATGTCTCCTGAGGTCAGGACTGGTGGTAACCCTCAGTGGTCAGCTTCCAGTCCTGGCCCCACCCTCCATTAGGTGTTAGTCATGGTCTCCACTCCTTCAGGGCCTCCTCCTTGTTCAGCTGCCCCTTTTTGGCATCTGCCAACCAAGAGGTTGGTGCTCAGGCACTTAAACCAGGCATAGGTGACATGTGCTGGCACACTGAGCCCTTTCGAGGCTGTCCAAGCCAGTGATGGCTCGTGCTGGAGGAGGGAGCCTGCTTGGCCACATCCCAGACTTTCCTGAGCCTCCAAACAGCTCTTTAGTCCTGCCTGATGCTCTCCCCATGCTTCTTTAGGAACTGATCTGTGAAGATGCTCACCAAATGGTTGTCAGCCATCACCACCCAGGTGAGTGACTGTAATTGTGGCTTCCACCTCAACAATATCCTGGTTTATGATGAGACGGAGGTGCTGATGCTCCTTATGACCCAGGATAAAGGTGAGGACACTGTGCTCTCCACTGGGGCTGTGGAGGCTGTAGGACAGGGCTGTGACATCTCATTCCTCTCGGAAAGGGTGGTCAGGCATTGGAAGGGGTTGTCCAGGGAGGTGGTGGGGTTCCCATCCCTGGAGGAGTCCAAGGAATGACTGGACATGGCACTGCTCCGTGTGACATGGTGGGGATCAGTCAAAGGGCAGAGTCGATGATCCCCGAGGTCTTTTCCAGCCCCAGTATCCTGAGATGCTGTGACTGGAGCCCCTCAGCACAGGGGTGCCAGCAATCACCTGGGTTTGGGAGCTGCCAAGGTAAACTGGCACAGGGCTGATCCTTTCTCCTCCTGCGCTGCACAACCCTGGGATGGGCATGGCAACCTTGGGGTGATCTTAGCTCCATGCTGGGCTCCAACCCACCCACCCCCCAAGGCCAGGCAGGACACGGGGAGTGAGGCAAGACGGAGGTCAGTACCACAAACATCTCCTGGGAGGAACTCTGTTTCCAGTGAAACAGCTCCTCTGTGGCTGAGAGCATCCAGATCTGTGGGATCAATCTGTCCACACATCCAGAAACTCGGGGTGGGCTGAGTTTGCCAAGCTAAATTATTCTCTGAGGAAGGGTGGCTGGGATTTCATCTGGGTTTGGTTTTTCGCCCTGCCCTCGGCTGCCCTGGATACAGCACTTCCCTCCAGAGGCAGCTGCACTCCGGCACAGACCTCTGTGCAGCAATGCCAGGTGGCCAGAAAATGTGCTCCAGCACAAAATCTGGCTGCCTTTCCCTGCTGGATGAATTATCTGTGAAAACCTCTCACGGCTCGCACAAAACAAGGTAATTATTCAGCGAGCAGGGGATATGCAGAGCCAGAATATGAAATTATTATCTGTTAGTGATTTACAGAGAACCACAGACGGTGTCAAGGAACAGCAGCTGAATCAAACTTGCTTTGGCAACCTCGTGGCTCCCAAATGCTCCAGGCAACCCAGAGAGGCTGATGGAGAGCTCACAGTAGTGCTGCTATGCCTGGGGGAAGGGACTCCTGGGAGTCTCAGTTTCCCCAGGACAGAGCCAGGTCCGTGAAAGGGAAGGACGTGCTTTACATAAAGCCCCAAGATTTTAGCATGGCAAAGATCATGATCCAGGGGAGGCTTTTGCTGTCTTACACAGTAACCAGAGGTTTTTGGGGCACAAATAGATGTCCCTGCCCATGGCAGAGCATTAGAGCGCAATGACCTCTACAATTCATTCCAACCCAAACCATTCCACAGTGAAAGGTGCAGATAGATCTGAACAGCCTTCTAAAATATGAAAGCTTGAAACTGCTTTGCTGCCAGTGCAGCTCTGCTGGAAAATCACTGAGGCAGTGGCTTTCCAAGCGTTTCTTCTCACACTTCCTTCAGTAGCAGCTTTACAAATGCTCTTCCTCAGCCAAATGTTTCTCCCTTGGCACCCGTGCCTGCTCTGGCAGGTTTGTTGTTCACGTTCTCAAACCGACCCATTCCTTTTCCTTCAGCCCCAGGTATTTGCCACTCCATACCCCCACACTCTGACTTTTAGGATTCAATTGATAGGATAAGGGGGAATGGATCCAAACTAAAAAATGTTAGGGTTAGATTTTATGTTAGGAAAAAAATTCTTCCCTGTGATGGTGGTGAGGCCCTGACACAGGGTGTCCACAACAGCTATGACTGCCTTATCCCTGGAAGTGGGAAGTGTCCAAGACCAGCTTGGATGGGGCTTGGAGCAACCTGGGATAGTGGAAGGTGTCCCTGCCCATGGCAGGGGGTGGAAATGGATGGACTTTAAGGTGCCTTCCAGCCAAAACCATTTCAGGATTCCATGGCTTACTGTAACAGAGTGCAGGCGGTGCTGCTCTTCTCCAGGTGCACTGTCAAACCCCAAAATCTGAGCATCCCCAGTCCTCCACGTCCTCATCCCACAAAACCCTCCCCTGGAGCACGGCAGCCCCTGAACAGCAAGGAGGGATCTGTTCCCAGCCCTCCGCCTCTGCCAAGCTCTGCCTCCTGCTTCCCACCGACGGACATTTCCCAATCACAACCCGGCATCCAGCACAATGCAACTAATGTCATGAAACTGAGCACTTCTCCTACACACAGCACATTTGCCCGGTGATTAGAACGAGTCCCCGAGGTAGCCAAGCACAGCAGAATTCCGGCTCATTATGCACACCCACGCAGGCAAGCTAAAAACCCAAGACACTCCCCCGGTTCTTCTTGGGAAAGCCTGAGCAGCTCGGATTTCAGCTACACCACTTGCACCAGCCAGGACTGTGAATACGCTGTCATCTGGTGTAGAGAAAGAGGTAAGGACAGAAGTTTCACAAAGGTTTCAAGGTATCCCTTAAGGTCTGAGAAAGAGGGAAGGGTGTAGGAGCACAGGAATGGAGCAGATCACAGAACTGTGAGCAGTCACAGCCTTTGGCTCATTCCATCTTGGATTTACAGTGAACTTTTAACATCAAAATGCCTCAACTTCCCCCATTTCTCACAGCACCTGTTCTGTGTCACGTTGTACAAAATGACAACCACTCGATGAAAAAGCAAAGAACAATTCTTGTACATGTGCAGTTTATGATCTGTGCTTGCTGCAGCAGCTCGAGTCCAACCTCATTCCCAGAATGAAACAGGGCCAAATCTTTCCCGTGTTCCCACCTGGAGCTGATGCCCAGCTGCGGGGTCAGCACAGGGAGCTGCAGTTTGCTCTGACTCTGCTCCCCACTCGAGGCTGATTCGCCAGTGGAATCAGCCATGGCTGTGCCCGGGACTCGCGGAGAAGCAGCTGCAGCTGCTCGACTCAGAGCAAGGGGAAGCATGGTCACAGGAAGGTTTTCATTTCCCTGCAGACACAGCCTCCTGCCTCATTCTCCCTTTCCCTTCCTGCCACCCTCCTTCTCCCAAGCCTCCAGCCACATTCCTGCTGCCCCTGCCCTGCTGGTGTCTCCAGCCCTCCCCAGAGCGGGTGGCTCTGCTCCTTCCCACCTCCCTTCTCAAGGTGGAGACACCTCCTCCTCCTCCCCACATTCCTCTGCTCTCTTCCTTCCTCCAGCGCTGACCCTCCTTCACCCACCTTCAGAGAGACCTTCCCTCCCTGCAGCAGCTCATCCCCCCAGCCCAGCACTAACCCAGCCTCCCATCCTCCTCCTCCTC
>VZRX01006818.1:30187-49837 GCA_013398075.1 Notiomystis cincta
ATTTGGGGGGCATCTGAGGGGTAAAGGGTTTCCCGGAGCATTGTTTATGAGGGAGAGCAAGCAAGGGAGTGTTTTTAAAAGGTCTTAGAGGAACTGAGGATAATTGGGGGGCTGTTCGTGGGGAGATCTTGGGGGGGTTTATGAACGCTGGGGCCCTGAGGTGTCTGGTTGGGGTCTGTGGGTGGACAGTGGGAGGGTGTGGATGAGGGCCTGGGAGCTTTGGGGAGGTTTTGAGGGGCTGGAGCACGAGGGCAGAGCTTGGGGGCTGTTAGGGGAACGTGTTGAAGTGCTGTTTAGGGGAGCTGTTTGTGAGGGGGACCTGAGAGCATTGAAGGCAGTTTGGAGGTATGGAGGGTATTTTGAGGCTGGTGGAGTGGAAGTCATGGGGTTCTTGTGGGGAGTAGAAGGGAGGTGGGAGCTATTCCTGAGCAAAGGCCTGGGAGGATCTGGGAGCATTTGTAGGAGGTCTCACGGTAACTTGAAGGAGTAAGGTGGGGTTTGGGGACAGTCTGAGGGGGTGGGGAAGAACAAGATTAGGGATAGAATAGGGAACATGGGGCAGGAACTGGAGTAGCCTGGGATCACTGAGGCTGGGACAAAGCAGGTGAATGTAGGGGAACCTGGGGAAGCTGGGATGAGAGGAGAGCGTGGCCAGATGTGGAGGAAACTGGTGAATACCTGAAGCAGAGCTCTGTGTTCCACCCCGTGACCCTGCTCCGTGGCACACGTGAGCCTGGTGATGGGTCTCAGTTCATGCCTGGCTCACCTGTGACACACACCATTCCTGTCACCCTCCCTCTTCTCTCAGCGTGACTGTACCGGGAGGAAGTGTTTGCAAGTGTGTGGATGTGGTGGGAGTGGAGGGCAGCAGGAGATCTGGGATTTGGGGAGCAGCACTGCACCTCATGGAATACTTCTGTTGTTGCAGGAGTGCCGGATTGCTCATCCTATTGTTAAATGCACTTACTGCAGGACTGAATTCCAACAGGAAAGGTAAATGCTTGCTGAACTGGGGAGATCCATGTTTCATGTAGAAGGATCACACCTGGGTAAATGCTTCCACACCTTCAGTGGCTGAGCCTTAACCTGTAGATTTTTGCTGTGAAAGGTTGGGGGACCTTTGGCCGCCTCCAAAGGTCTGCTGGGCGAGTTGGAGTGTCTGCAGTGCACTTGGATTACGCCTTTTGCTTGGGGTTTTTTTTCAGTCAGAGCTCAGATGCATCTTCCAGGGAAGGATCTAGGTGCATCTTCCCATGAATTTTCCTCTTACCTGATGTCTGGTATCCAACATTTATTTCCTGCTGTGTGTCCTTTAGCTGGGCTCTTGTCTTTTTGCATTTTGACAAGTTGTGTAGCTGTCAGAGGGAGGACAGATAAACCCAGAGCTGTTTGTGGCCGTTGTGTGGGGTGTTTCTTCCTGTGTTTGTTGGACAAATACACCTCTGTCCTCTCCTGCCTTGACCTCCAGAATGGAGCCTGCCCTGATGATGAATCACTCATGCTGCCAATTAGTCAGTGATCAAATCCTGTGTTTGTATGGACAAAAACCTGGTGTCATCTGGGGATGGCTTCATTAAAAGATACCTCCTAGTAATGCCACCTTTTGGCCATTTGTCCTCAGCCAGATGGGGAGAGGAGAAGCTCTTTGGTATCTGAGTCCCTAGAGAGGTTGAATCCAGCCTCATCACCAGAGGCAGAGTTGAGGGGAGGCTGGGATCCTAACCAGGGATCCTGGGATCCGAACCAGGCATCCTAAACACAGAGGTTTCATTTTCTGTTGGAATGTGTTAATAGAATGATCTGTCCTTCTTAACAGCAAAACCAACACGATATGCAAGAAGTGTGCACAAAACGTGAAGCTCTATGGCACAGTAAGTGAGCGGGGCTCAGCCTCTCCAGCCTCTCTTCCTTTCATCTCTCTTGCTTTATTCTGCTGAAATCCCAGAGCAGTTTATGGACTGGCTCGGCTGTAAGAGCGTGACTGATCGATAATATGGGTCACTCAAGCGGGAAGCTTTGACTTTTTCTCTTCTTTTAGCACGAAAAAGAGCTTTGCGTCGTTTGAGGCCAGGAAATGATCTGTTTGATACCCAGTAGAAGCAAGAGTGTGCTTACACAGACTGAGATTGCTGCAGGAAGCAGTGATAAGTCTTTATTTCCTGCTTGTCAGAAATCTGAAATAGAGATTTTGGTTGGTTCTGTTTTGGTGTTAGACATTTTTCTAAAGATCTCACAGCACTTGATAAATGGTCTGAGTACCATGGCTAAATACACTTAGCTGGAGACCAGAGATCCAAATGGAGTGTTTTGTCTCCTGGATCAACATTATACTCTGCTTAGAATAAGGAAATAAAAGTTTGAAATTATGGGGAGAATGGGAACAAAGGAGTGTACTATTGTAGCTAGAAGGCTGTAGCAGTTGTTTTTATTTTTAAAGCCAAAACCGTGCCAGTACTGCAACATCATAGCAGCATTTATTGGAAACAAGTGCCAGCGTTGCACCAACTCAGAGAAGAAGTATGGCCCTCCTCACTCATGTGAGCAGTGCAAGCAGCAGTGTGCATTTGACCGGAAGGATGACAGGAAGAAGGTCAGTATTTGTGTAAAGGAAGGCTGAAAAGGTAAAAAGGCTGATCACAATGATCCTCTGCCCATCTTCTTTATATCTTCTGCAGCATTTCTGACAGGACAAGGGAGAAAGGCTTCCCACTCCCAGACAGCAGGGTTAAATGGAATATTGGGAAGAAATTGTTCACTGTGAGGGTGGGGAGGCCCTGGCACAGGTTGCCCAGAGAAGTTATGGCTGCCCCATCCCTAGAAGTGTCCAAGTGTCCGTGGGGCTTGAAGCAACCTGGTCTAGAGGAAGGTGTCTCTGCCCATGGCAGGGGGTGGGAGTGGATGAGCTTTAAGGTCCCTTCCAACATAAACTATTCCATGATCCATGTCTCTTAGTCATGAAGTGTTTTTCTTTGCTCTGGTTTAGAGCTGTTTAGTCTTTGAACCCCTATGTGCCTCTGCCAAACCTTCTGAGAAAGATGTCTGGAATTTGGCCCAAGAGCTGGCAGAGGAGCAGGGACCTCTGAATGAAGTGTGAGGTGCTGTGTGGGGAGAGGGATGGGGAATGATACTTATTCCATAGCCTGAGGAGCTTCAAGCTTCCACCAGGAAACCCCTTCCACGGCTACTGTGCATCCTTTGCTTAACCACCCTGAATGCTCTGTAGGAGGCGTGTCTTCCCTAGGCAGACTGTAAACATACCTTGTTGGGAATGCTGCACCAATCATCTCAGCCTTGCTCAGCCCTGCTAAGCCTCCTGGAGCAGACACCCTTGCTGTTTTGGTCTCCAGTGACTGCCTGTCCACTCAGTGGATTTGTTTTGAGTCCCTGCTTGTTCATATGTGACCCTAAACTGGAAAGTGCTTCTTTTCTTTTTTGTATTTGCTTTGTGGGCAGTAAGAAAGACCAAAACTTCTTTCTGTCTCCTCTTCCAGGTGGATGGAAAGCTGCTGTGCTGGTTGTGCACATTGTCCTATAAACGAGTCCTGCAGAAGACCAAAGAGCAGTGCAAACACCTGAGCAGTTCTTCCCGAGCCAGCCTGCAGGAGAAGGAGCAGTTCAGTAGGCTCAGCAGTGGCAGCCACTATAACAGGTAATCTTGGGGAGGGCTTTGGGCAGGGTCTGAGTTCAGGAGGATTTGGCTAAGTCATGCTTTTCTTGTTTGCAAACCTCACTGTGCTAGTGCAGCCTTGTGCTTCTTAGTGATCCAACTTACTGAACTTGTACACAATGAAAGTGAAAGTGAAGTTGCATTTGTAAAATTTAATTATTAAAATGCAGATTTTAAGCAGGGGTTCTTCACCTGCGTGCTGCTCTGACTCATTGTTTTCTGTTTATTTTTAGTCTCCAGCTACTCTTCAAGGAATGATTTTTTTATCGTTTTAGCACTGGGAAATACTGTTTTAATAGGATCAAAGTGGGTGGGAATATTTATCTGCCTCTCTCTCTTAGACTGGAAGTCATTCAGGTTCTGACATACAATTTCCTCCTTTTTCTAGCCAGAAAACCTTATCCACGTCTTCCATTCAGAATGAAATCCCAAAGAAGAAAGCCAAGTTTGATGCCATATCTGCCAATGGTGACAGGTGAGCCTGTTACATGGGGAAATTGTGGGCGGGTGGTTTTGTGTGCTGAGTTTATAGAAGAGAGAGTTGCGTGTGGATAACAGGGAGCTCTTATGCTAGAGCAAGGACCTTAGGCTTTGAGACCTTAAGAGGCTGCCCTAGAAACTGGCAGGCCAATGCTACTGGAATCTAGACATAGATTTGAAGAGGAAAAGAATACTGAGCACCTGTACCTGCTTGGATGGAGCAGGATGGAAGTGATGGTTGGCTGAACTCCCCAATGGTCAGGAAAACTGCAGCCAGACCAACTTTATCGATAATCTCTCTACAGTCACAGGGAGAGAGGGTCTGGTGACGTCTGCAGGTTTTGTGCTTTGAGGTCTGTCAGACTGATCTACAGGGAGAGCCTCAGAGGACAGGAGAAGATCCAGACCCACCTCCCATGTCCCCTCCTGCCTCTGGGGGAGAGACAAGCAACCAAACAGCTTTGCTTGAAAGGTTGTGGACTCCCCATCCTGGAGGTGCTCAAGGCCAGGTTGGACTGGTCGTGGAGCAACTTGGTCTAGTGAAAGGTGTCCCTTCCCATGGCAGGGGGATGGAACAAGATGGTCTTTAAGATTCGTTCCAGCCCAAACCACTCCATGGTTCTCTGATTCTAGGAAGGCATCTGACCCCATTCTGCTGTCACACTTGATGCTGGGTCATGTTGATGCCAGCTGCCTGTGCAGCAGAATGGGAGTCACTAGCAGAAACAGGAGATTGAGATGGATTTGTGTTTTTATGGTCTTGTACATGCATATTTTCATTCCTGCCTTTCCTCTCTGATTCTCAGCGTTCCTTCCTCTCCCGAGATGCTTTGCCCCCTTATCCAGAGGGCCCCGTCCACGTTGGCGCAGTGGGCTGCTTCCCAACAGACTCTCGGGGCCCACCATTGTCCTGTTGCTCAAGGCATTGACATCCTGAAGTGAGATCACCTGTTGTTTTCTCCCCTCCCTCCCTGTGAACTTCCTCAAACACGGGAACTCTCCCTCTCAATGGATCTCTTTCTAAACAGCAGGGATTTGGGAACATGGACCAGAGCACAGTTAGTGCCAAAGGGTTTGTTAAAGCCACTGGTAATTAATCACTACCTGCCTTCAATGTCTCTGAGATCACAGATCTTTCCTATAGATACTCTTGACACCTTGTCACTGTAAAATGCACCCATGGGAAATACCCCATCCCTGGAAGTGTCCAAGGCTAGGTCGGATGGGGCTTGGGGCAACCTTATCTAGTGGAAGATGACCTTGTCCATGGCAGGGGGTGGAACAAGATGAGCTTTAAGGTCCCTTCCAACCCAAATTCTGGGATTCTATGATTCTGTGAAGCAGAACTTTAATAATTTTATAGGGCAGTGGCTCCCACAGAGTGGTCTGAAAGACCTTGTATCATCTGAACAGCATTTTCAGTTAAAAGCTGGAAAAATTGAAGAACTAATTGTGACTTAGGAGCTGTGGCTGAGTGCAGAAGGGTTAGAATTCAGCTGCCTTCAGTGCTGGTAGAGCCAGAGGAGAGAATGGAAACAGGGCCCTGGTAGAACTGGTACAGCCCATCAGTATTGGTACAGCTTTCCCTCCAGAGAGGCGGCTGCTCTGGGCTGTAGGAGCTGTTTTTATCTCCTCATTAAATCCTGGGCTGAGATCTCACAACTCATTGCAACAGCCCTGCTGGCTTGAAAATACCCAAAAAGCAAAATGTTCTGTGCTCTGGGTTGGTCAGCCATTTGTTTGGAAAACAGGAGCATGTATTGAAGGAATCAAGGGCCTTGCTTTTGCTCTCATGTGAGATGTTGTCAGTCTGGCTCCTGCCAAGGCTGTAGGCCTTGCCACAGGCTTATTTTTGATGAGTTCCAGTAACAAACCAAGTGTAAATTTAGCAACGAAAGAGCTTCAGCAATGTGCAGCAGAAAAGGCAAGCTGCAGCTGCCTTAAATAGACACATGGCTGCCTGTCTTGAGTGGAATAATAATGGAGGTTCCTTAAGTGGATTAGGAGTCACTGAGGGTTCTTTTATGAGGGTGAACCCCAAAAATCCTCCTTCCTTTTATACAACTGTCAGATTGTCCCTTCTAGAGTCACCTTGGTGTCTGGTGCACAGCCTGAGCATGGAGTTAAGGTCTGCTGCAGCACAAGGGTGTTTGCAGCAGCAGCAGCAGAGTCTGGAGTAAAGTGGCACAACCAGCGCGTCTTCTCTGCTGAGATCAGCCCCAGCTTCCTGTACCCTGGCTCCTGGCTCCAGCCAAACCTCTGGTGTAGCCCTCAGCTGGACAAAATTTGGGCAAGTTTGAGCTCAATTGACTTTGTCAACATCTTCAGCCAGGGTACAGCTTATCTGAAATTACTGCTTCTTCTTGGATATGGTAGAAATTCTTTACTGTGTCATCTTGAATTCCCTCTGTGTTTTTGTTGACATATTTCAGAGTGGTTGTTGTTCACAATGGCTATTATATGTGGACAGGGTTATTTCCAGCAGTTATTTAAAGGGTGGTGTTGAATGGTTTGTTCTGGATGAGTTCTGGGAGGAGCAAAGAGCTCTGGCGCTGCTGCACTGGGAGTAGTTTACCCTCCCAGTGACTCACAGCACATCTTGCAGCAGACCTGGCCTTATTAATCCTGCTGTGCTGACAGTGCCCTCGGTCTTGTGCTGCCCAGCATGCTGGCTTCACCTCCAGCTGCTGGAGCTGTGCTGGTCCTGATTTGGGCACTCTTGGTGTCCCCATCCTCTTGTGCCAATGCTGGCAAAGTGCTTTTATGCTGCAGACTCTGCAGACAAACACAGTGCGATCCCTTCTCCTGTCACTGCAGACAAGGTGCTAAATTGTGCTTGTAACACCAAGCAGTGACAGCACTGCTGGCAGGGGGAGGGCAGCAGTGCCTCAGGATGCTCAGCAGCAAAGTTCATTTGTGAAAAGATTCTTATTTGCACAGGAAGGTCCTGACATAGTTTAAGGCTCTGTGACTTGGGCTGTACTGCACTGAGTGGGGGATGTTTTTCATAGAATCCCAGAATGGTTTGGGTTGGAAGGGACCTTAAAGCTCATCTCATTCTGCCCCCCTCCAGTGGGCATGGACACTCTCACTATCCCAGGTTGCTCCAAACCCTGTCCAACCTGGCCTTGGACACTTCCAGGGATGGGACAGCTACAGCTGCTCTGGACAAACTCTGCCAGGGCCTCCCCACCCTCACAGGAAATAATTCCTTCCCAATATCCCAGCTATCCCTGCCTTCTGGCAGCAGGAAGCCATTCCACCTTGTCCTGGCACTTCAGGCGCTTGTCACAAGTCCCTCTCCAGCTCTCTTGGAGCCCCTTTAGGTACTGGAATGGGCTCTAAAGTTTCCCCAGAGCCTTCTCTCTAGGCTGAACATCCCCAATTCTCCCAGCCTTGGTTCAGAGCAGAGAGGTTCCAGCTCTTGGAACGTCTCTGTGGCCTCCTCTGGGCTCGCTCCAGCAGCTCCAAATCCTTCTGATGTTGGGGATCCAGAACTGGAGGCAGCTCTGCAGGTGGTTTTTGTCTAAGGTGAAATGTGGATGCTGGTTCAGTGCCTGGCCTGTGCCTCTTCACGCCAGCCTGACTTGAATAGCAAAATCTTTAAGCTTGGCATTTGCTTTGCCTAATTTCAGCCATTTAACAGGTGTGGAGTTTAAGGCAGGTTTCTGTTCAGTCAATAGATAGATGCAGGTGCCTTGGGAACAGCTCCATTTTTCATTTTTATCCTCTGTCTCTGCTGAAAACAACAGGAGCTCATCATTTCTCTTTAATTAGTGGTGTGCATTTTAGGCTGTTCAAACATGGAGAGCTCATGTCCCCCTGACCTATCCCAAGGGGCTGGATCTTGTAGAGGAAATGGCTTTTTTTGTTGTTGTCGTTGTTGTTTTTGGTTGTTTTTAATTCTTGATTTGTTTGTTAAATGAAAGGACTTACTTGTGTTTGGCAGTTTTCCTTTGAATTTTGGAATCTCAGGCTGCTTCTGTAACATGGGGTTAAAGACAGAGGAACCTTTTCATTACTATCTTGTCAGTATCAAAAAAAATACAAAAGAAGAGAAAAAAAATCTGCTTCTTTAATTAGCACCTTAAGACATTTGAAGGGGTGTTTTACAGCAACTGGAGAGGAAAGTACCTGCCTGGTATTTTATACTCCCCAGGAGGACATCTCAGGCTGGCTGTTCCCCACTGGTGGGTGCAGAACCCTCGGAGCCCCAGGGACTGGTGCTCTGTGCAAGGCTGGTGACCGTCCTGTCCCTTCCTTCTCCCCACTGGGTGGCAGGGCTGGCTCTCACCTTCCTGTGCCAGGCAGCAGGAGCTGCCAGGCAGGAAAGTTTTCCTGCTGGAGCTGCTCGGGGAAATGTGGACATCTCCTGGCACTCTGTCACCCCAGGGCAAGGCAGGAGTAAGCCCACCTGGGCAAAGGAATGGTGTGTCGAGGGATTGTTTTCAGCCAGAGGGAATCAGTGAGGAAGCCTTCTTTTCTCTGTGGAGGCTGTTGGATTTTTTTGTTTTGGTTTGGTTGTTTGTTTTCTTTTTTAATTTCTTTCTCTCTTCCCCAGCATACTTGCACTGAGTGGGAAATTAAAGCTGCTGTTAATAATGTGCTTGCATACAGGAAGGTGCTGGAGCACCCACCATCATCTTGTACACCCTCCACTTGGGAAAACTATTGGGAAAGTTTTTAAATGGAGTTGTTTTGTGCTAGTGTGTGGGTATGAACCTCTCTGCCTAGCAGAGAGCTGGATCCAGTGTGCCAAAAGAGCTGCCATATCTTAGGTGTGGACTCTGCTGTCATCATGTTTTAGCCATGCAGGGCTCTTCCACTGCGGGCTGTTTCCTGCAGACCCTCAGTTCTGAGTTTTCCTTTGCCAGGTTTTTTCTCCCAGTGCCTCAGGGCCATCCTCTGACTCTCAGATCTGGGAAGCTGCCTCTGCTTATTTTCCCTCTGTAGGTCCCCAGCACAGTGGGGGAGCAAGCCTTTTCTCCTGCCACATCCTTACTAATGAATACTGTCACAGCAGACTGTAGTGCTTTTAATTAGAAAATGGATCATTTCCAGGTGCTAGAGGAGACCCCATGTGAAGTGAGCAGCAGGTACTCGCTGCCTTAGGGTACAGGTGGGGGACTGGAAGCTCAGATGTAGAAATATCCTTGAGACAGACAGAATTTTGGGTTGAGACCATGCTTTCCCCACTCTGCTGCAGCTCCCAGCTTTAGAGCTATGTTGACCTACTCTGGAGGCTTTACAAAAGAAAGTCAGGCTTTGGGTGACCCTGATGATTTATCTTTATTTATCTGATAACAGCTAGACTTGAATTTATCTTCTAGCTGAAGCTTTGTCTTACTACTGTTCAGTTTTTACACAGCAGTTTTGAGTGTGTGTGGCTGGGAGTATGCTGCCCACTTAGCATGAGGAGACAAAAATCAGCTTTAGGGATGGAACAGAAGGTAGGGAAAAATCAGGTGGGCTCCCTGGGCCTGTGGCTGCAGCTTATTCTGTTTTATGATCTGGCACATTCCTCTAGCACAGGACTGCATGTGCCTGCCTGGGTCACTGGATGTCTCATAGGGATGTTTATGATTTACCAGTGCAGCAGTGGCTCGTGCACAGATAACTCTGCAGATGGTTGCTTAGATTTAGAGTACCTGGTGGTGTACAGGTGAGGTGCTTAGCTATTTCTCCGTCTTCCTGGAGAGCTTTTCCTACTCTAAAATAATGAAGCTTCTCCCTAAATTGCTTTATCATGGCAGAATCATATTACAAGGTCCAGTATGTTTTTTACCCCTTTTCTCTGCTCAGGACAATTTAGCTGTTTCCCTTTGCTCTGTTTGTTGAACTTGGAGGTTATTTGTTTCTCTTTCATGTCCCCTCCTTGCCAGAATGTTTGTTTACATTCAGTGGGAAGTTTTGCAGTGCATCCAAGGACTGCTTTTGAGCAAAGAAATTTCCAAAGGGATGCATAAAGTTTAATTATCTCTCTGATTGCTGTCTTCAGCTCTGTTTTGAAAAAGTATCATGAATGATCGTGAAATGATTTCCATTCTCCTTTAAGTGCATCCGTGGGAGTTTCCCTGCCTCAGTGAAGAGGAAGGTTTTGTTGAGAGCCTCTCCCTGTTCTTTGCTGCAGTTTTTCTCCGGACCTCGCCCTGGATTCCCCTGGCACTGACCACTTTGTCATCATTGCCCAGCTGAAGGAGGAAGTAGCTACTTTAAAAAAGATGCTTCACCAGAAGGATCAGATGATTTTGGAGAAGGAGAAGAAGGTACAGTCCTTGGCTTGCTTCCCCCCCAGCAGGCTGACATGTTCTCACAGATCACACTCTGACACAGCCTGGCTTTTTATCTTGGAGCTTACATGTCTGGCTGTTTCCAGGCTGCCTCCTTTCCAAAGCTGAAGAGACTCTCTGGACCCACCCAGGAGATCTCATTTCATAAAGGGTCATTTCCTGACCACTTTCTTGGAGACCTCTGTGTGTGGGCAAGACTGGGAATAAACATGCTGCTGCTTGGAGCAAAGCAGTGCCCCTCCTGTTGCTCTGTGCTTTAAGTGACACAGTTTTGGTCTCGTTGCAGTCCTCCAGCACCGTCAGCATGTCTGTGACCTCAGCCAGTTCACACACCTTCTGTAGAGGCACTTTCCGTGGCAGGGGGGGTCTGTGGTGAGAGCAGTTGTTGCCTCTTCCAGCTCACTTGCTCCTTCCTGGTTTCTGCACAGATCACAGAGCTGAAAGCTGACCTGCAGTACCAGGAATCACAGATGAGGGCAAAGATGAACCAAATGGAGAAGACACACAAGGATGTCATGGAGCAGTTACAGGTGACAGCATTTTTGGTTTAATTTGCTGAGCTGTGTTGTATCCGGGAGTGACCAAGGACATTCCTGAGCTGTGTCCAGGAAGGACTGAGGACCCTTCTGATCAGAACACCCCATGAGCTCCTGCACAGAGCTCTGCTAATGCTTCTCAGCCCTGTCCTACAGCCTCTATATTGCCAGGCAAGCCTCTCCTCAGCTCTGCACTGCATCCCAACCACCATTTACACCTATCTTGCTGCTCTCTACTCAGACTCACACTTACTGTGCTGTAAAGTGCTATGTTGTGTCCCTTATGGACTAGACATGAACCATCAAACTCATTTTACTTACTGCCAAAATCAGGTTTGAACCTGTTTCTCCAGTCTGCAGAACCTTTGTCAGCTCCCTGAACCTCTAAATCACCTCCCCGTGATTTGTGTGAGCAGTAACCAGAGAGAACAAAGGAACAATTGGCAGTTCTTTCAGCCCTGTATCTTTAGTCCAAATAAAGAAGTCCCTGAGCTGATAGAAGCAGGGAGAGCAGGATTCTTGTCATGGCCGTGGAAACACAGCAGACTATCAGCATGAATAGCTTGAGCCACCGAAGTGAACTTTATACCCTCTAATTACTCTGGCTGTATAAAGATCTAAAGCCCCAGCAGTGAGAGGTGGGAGGGGATGGGACAAAAGGCTTTCATTGCCCCTGAGGAAACAGCCCCTCCTCCATCCACCCACACTCTGGGGAAGTACCCCAGAGGAAGGCAGGTTTGGGGCCTCCAGCTGCTGTCAGAGTGCTGGTGCCTGTGAGAATTTCTTCCCAGTGCACATCCTGCCTGGCTGAAGGCTGGAATGTCAGTATGTGGTGCGGAGAGGGCTGGATGTGCTGTTTCTGAAGGTAAAGAAGATCAGATCCAGGAGCAGGTGTGCCCCAGCAACCTCCCTCTCTTGGGGCTTTCAGTGTCTGTGCTCAGCTCAGGCTGGGACTGCCCTAAACTCTCTGGTGTCCAGATGTTTTATTTCTGCTGGTATTGGTTGAATCTTTGGAAATCTATTTCAGTGATTGCAAAATCAAAGTTCAGATCCTCTCAGTGTATTGTAGGTGCCTTGAACTGTTCATATGAATAATTTTTTGAACAGTCTCATGGGTTTTATCATTTTGTCTTTGTCTTTTCCTATGAGGCTGGGATGGGAGAGCCCTCTCTAGGTGATTAGAGGTGAGCTCAACATCTGCCCCCCTTTCCACCTGTGTGTGGGATGTCAGCAGCTCCTGCACAGGGATCCCAAGAGGTAATGATGATCCATGCCACTAAATACCCCTTTTCCCCATTTCCAGGCTAAGAACAGAGAACTCCTGAAGCAAGCAGCTGCCCTGTCAAAAGGCAAAAAGCCTGAGAAGTCAGGAGCAATAACCTCCCCTTAAAGCCAAACCCCCTAGCCTGGGAGCTTTCCCCAGCATTAGCCAAGGAATCTGGGAGACCTGCTGGATCGCTGGAAGCCCAAACCTCTGTGTTGTCACTGTCCCACTGCTGTGGACTCCATGGGAATTCCTGATGTGTGTTACCTTCCGACAGCATGCTTGAGCGTGGCGAGTTTCGATCCATGGGGAGAGGTCCCAGCCTTCCTAAATCCCCCCCGAAGTACTGTTTTATGGAAGAAATCTTTTCCTAACCAGTTGCTACCACTGCCAGCCCTTTCTGTGAGCAAACAGGAACCTGCTGCATTAGTGGCTCCTTGCTGGTTCCCAACCTGCTGCTGTGAGGGAATTGCCGTGGCCAGTTGTTCTACAGATAAAATGGAAGCTGTGTGTGGTGGGAGCTGGATTTTTTTCCTTGAACTGTTCCTTCTTCAAAAGAGAGCTGAGAACTCACCAGCCCAACAAATGTTCCTGGAAGGTTGTGCCACTGCTGACAACAGTTGATTCAGCTTTTTGAAGATGCTTCCAAAATGGGGGCCATGTATTTATCTTGGAAGATTTTTGTGTTTTGTTTTTCTTCTTTTCTCTGTCAACTTGGCAAACCAAACGGCCTAGTTTTGTGTTTCCTTGTTTTTCCGNTGACCTCTGGGATTTTGGTGATTTCTGCATCTTGGTGTGATCAAGTGTCTCTTACTCCATTTCTTTACAGAAAGAGAGTTCAAGGCTCGGATATTCCCTCTCTTCCCCCTTTCCCTGCCCCTTCCAGATGCAGGGACCAGGTTGGCTCCAGGAAAGCACTTACTCAGGCAGTGACCCGAGCCAGGGAGTGTTTTTTGGGGCACTCCAGGGATTTTTCTCACTGCTGATTCCAAACCAGCAGGATCAAAGGGCTATGAGAGTTCCCTGTACCAGGGATGTGCTGCCCTGAAACAGCGAGGCCGCCACTGACCCTTGCAGCCAGGCCAGCTGGGGTAGGTCCCCCCAGGCACCTCTTTTGGGGTGATGGTGGTGGATAAAAAGCACTTGGAAGGGGAGCACCACACAACTCTGGGCTGGCAGGAGCTCCTCAACATCCCGAACTCCAGTCAGGGAGTGGAGAAACATCTCAGGGCTTGGAGCCCCCTGAGCAGGGGCCGAAGGTAGGTAAGAGAACTCATGCTTTTGCTGCAGGACGGCTGCTCCGTCAGGGCTTTGATGAAGCTTTTAACTAGAGCTTGTGATTACTTTTTTCATCCTTTTGTTTCTTATTTGTTACTAAAGTTGATTTTACTCAAAGGCACTTTTTTGGGATGATGTTGGCTTCTGGCACGGAAGGAGCACGTTTAATCGGACACTGCCATGTGTTTGTTTTTGGTTTTTCTAAGAGACTTTTGATGTGAAAACAAGCAAAACCAGAAATTGTTACACTCTGCCTGAGTGTGGCAGCAGGAAAAACTCACCCAATTTTATACTTTTAGAAAATGAAGTGCATTGGTGGGAGTTTTTTTAACTGTGGGCTTTGCTTTTTTTGCTTCCCTCAACATACAGAAATAAAAAGAGGGAGAAAGGCCCTGTAAATAGTGTTCCGTTGGGTTTTTAATTGTGATAAATTGCTCCTGCCGTCACGTAGCTGATTTGTAGCACCAACATCGTTTCTTTGTATGTTTGTAATAATGAGATTTTCAAGGGATGCTTTGATTTGTACAAATGACACCTGTAAAAGTGGTTTTAAAAATCGTCATCTGTGGCTGATACTTTATTTGCTTTGAAAAGGGAAAAAACCAAAACAACAGAAGTTCCTCTCCCTGCCTGGAGGTGATTTATCTCCTGCTCTAGGGTTGGGAGTTGGGGGAAGGAGATGGTGTTTTCCCATTGTTTGCTTTGCCCCTACTTTTCTTTCTATCTTTAAATCCTCCCATCAAGCCTGTTGCTAGGATCCTGGTTACTTGGTTACAGCCAGCTTCCCAGGACCCATCCAGCTGTATCCTCTGAGATTTATTCCTGATCTCGGCAAGGGGATACAACTGGCAGAGACAGAGAGACCTGTTCTTTTGGCATTTCCCTTTTACTGTGAGATTTCCATGAAGAAAACTCAGCTGCTCCTTGTTTTTTCCCAAGGAAATCTCCAGACGTCTGGGAGTCCAAAGCAGTTTTAGCTTTGACCCTTTTCCTTATTCATATCAAGTCTCCTGGAGCACATGGGGATGGATAGCAGCTCTCTCCTGCTGCTACTCCCAGAGCAATGAGGATCAGTGACCAGTACAAACCACAGTTCCTAATGTTTATGTTGCTGAAGCCACATCCATCTGCCTGCAGTGTAGAAATCCTGATGGAGCACTGGCAGCTCCTGAGGGCCAAGATCACCTTGGGGGTCACCTCCATGCCTCTGAACAGTGCAGCTGCAGAGGAAATGAGAGGAAATAGCCTCAAGGTGTGCCAGGGAGGGTGTAGATTGGATATCGGGGAAAATTTTTCCATGGAAAGGGCTGTCCAGCCCTGGCACAGGCTGCCCAGGGAAGTTGTGGAGTCCCCATGCCTGGAGGAATTTGAAAGCCATGGAGATGTAACATCTGGGGACAAGGGTTAGGTGTGGCCCCCAGTGCTGGGGAACAGTTGGACTCTTAAAGATGCTCTTAAAGATCTTTTCCAACCTAAATGATTCCATTATTCTAACTCCCTTCTCCACCCCACAGATGCTCTGGGCTTCCTTCTTCCAGCCCACAAAGCCCTAATGCCAGTGGGTTTTCCCACTGGAGTCTGTAGTGGAGTGACCAGCCACAGTGACAGTCCAGGTCCTGATCTTCGAGCAGAGCATGTAAGGAAAGGAAACACCGAAACAATATTCCATGTCTTACCTGCCCCAGGTGTTTCCCTCAGAGTGTCCTTGTATGGTCTCTGCTGCCTCCCTTCCTCCTCAGAATCTGGGCTGCCCAAAACCACCAGCTGGTGAAAAAGGCAGTAGTTTTCCCCAGCCAACCTTCCTCTCAGGTAACACACCTTGAGCAGTTGGCCTTCCCTTGCTGTTTAGCTTTCCTGGAGCACCAGACTTGTCCAGTTAGCAGGATGGTAACCAGGGCACTGTCAATACCAAAATAATTACCTACTGTTGTTTGGTTTTAAATTCCTGGAGAGATTTAAAAGCCACGTGGATGTGGCACTTGGGCACATGGGTTAGTGGTGGCCTTGGCAGTGCTGGAGTAATAGTTAAATCTGATGATCTTAGAGGGCTTTTCTGAATGGAGCAATTCTGTGATTCCATGATTCTGTGGGATGCTGAAGCTGTTTGGCACTGCCCAGCGTGGCCTGCTCTTGGCTCCCAGCATGGGAGGGGCTGAGAGGCTGACAGCTGGGCCGTGGTGGGTGGACACTCCCTGTACCAGGCTGCAGTGAGAGCAGGGTGGTGCTGCTGACAGCCCGAGCCAGCTGCTACACGAGCAGGAGCACCGGGAACCAGCCGGGAAGTGCTGAGCCTGCAGGGGACCTGGCGCTTGCCGAGTGGGGTGAGGGTGAGGAGCAGGTGGGGAATCCTGTGCTGCTCCGACACCTGGAGCTCTGTGCCCACCCAGCCGTGCTCAGCCCTGCCTGCCCCTGCTCAACATGCAGGAGTCGTCTGTGGGACAAATGTCCTCATGGGACAAATGTCCTCCTGGCACAGCCCTTCATGTCTTCTGATGGGATATTTTTATATTAAATATTTGGCAGCATCTCTAGCGCATCTCTCCAGCTGGATCGCTGCCTGATGCACACCCACAGCCCTGTCCCTCTAATACCCAGAGCTTTTTGGGGGGCAGAAGGGGGAGAACAGAGGCAGCCTCCCCCCTGTGCCACCCCAATTTGCTTGCTCTGTGTTGTCTTCACTGATGCGAAGAAAGACACGTCTTTATTTTCCCCTCCAGGCTGACGTGTTCAGCCAGAACAAACACAGAGTTCATGGCCTCAGGTGGAACTGTAGAATCATCATGGAATGGTTTGGGTTGGAAGAGACCTTAAAGCTCATCTCGTTCCACCCGCTGACATGGGCAGGGTCACTTTCCACTAGACCAGGTTGCCCCATCCAGCCTGGCCTTGGACACTTCCAGGGAACTGGCAGCCAACAGCTCCTCTGGGTAGCCCCAGGGCTGGCTGGTGACCAGCAGCACCTCTGCTTGTGTCCTGTGTCCAGCAGCTCTGTGGGGTGTGACAGTGCCAAAGGAGCAGGCGACAGAGCTGGACTGGGGTGACAGATGCTAAAACAGCACCTCTGATGGCAGGGCAGTGCAGGGCCACGTTCTTTGGATCAGATGAAATGAAACCCCCAGATTGTGCCTCTGAAGTGACACAAGTAGAAATACAGAAGCGGAAAGCGTGAGGTGGCCAGAGCCGCCCAGAGCCCACAGCCTCAGCACAGAACCACATTTGCAGAACACCCTAAAAATAGCCCCGGGAAGGGGACAAGGACAAGGAGCAGTGACCAGGGACACTTGAAACAGGCCGTGTCCCCCATCCCTGCAGTGGCTGGGGCTGTGGGCTGTGCTGGATGGTGGCTCTTGTAGCCGTGGCCTGTGTGGCCAGTACTGCAGTGCCGAGGAGCACTGACGTCCCCTTCGCTGGCTGGAGCTCAGCCCAGAGACAGAGGAGGCTGTTGCCAGGCAAATCCTGAATTGTTTTTGCAGTGGCTCCTGTTTGCTGGACTTTGCTGTGTTGGGCTGTCAGGCAGCCCCAGATTGGTACCAGTGCTGTGTCTGGGACAGCCCAGGCTTGTGGGGGTGGGCTTTCCCCCCTTTTTTTCACCTTTTTTTTTCTTTATTATATTTCTTCTTTTCACTATATTTTTTTTCTCCTGTCCCTTTCGAGAAACACCAAACCCAGTAAAATAATCAGAGAATCCTAGACTGTTCTGCTTGGACGGGATCTTAGAGCTCAGCTCATTGTGCCCCCCTCCAGTGGGCATGGACACCTTCACTATCCCAGGTTGCTCCAAAGCTTGTCCAGCCTGGCCTTGGACACTTCCAGGGATGGGACAGCTACAGCTGCTCTGGGCAAACTCTGCCAGGGCCTCCCCACCCTCACAGGAAATAATTCCTTCCCAATATCCCATCTATCCCTGCCTTCTGGCAGCAGGAAGCCATTCCACCTTGTCCTGGCACTTCAGGCGCTTGTCACAAGTCCCTCTCCAGCTCTCTTGGAGCCCTTTTAGGCACTGGAACGGGCTCTAAAGTTTCCCCGGAGCCTTCTCTCTAGGCTGAGAGCTCTTCCCGTCTTTCTCCAAAGCAGAGGGTCTCCAGCCCTCTCCAGAGCATCTCTGGGGCCTCCTCTGGGCTCGCTCCAGCACTTCCATATCCTTCTGATATTGGTGGCGCGGAGCTGGCCCCGCACGGCCGGCGGGGCCTCACCTGAGCGGAGCAGAGGTGGTTCCCCTCACCTTTCCCATCCCTTTGGACACATTCCCAGTGTTCCCGGTGCTCCAGGACGGGCAAAGCGCGCCTGGCGTTCGGGAGACCTGATGGCTGTTTGGCCACGCCCCCGCCGCGTCGCCATTGGTCCGATTGTTGTTGGGCGTTCCCGCCCGCGAGCGCCCATTGGTGGAGGCGCGCTGGGGGTGTGTCCTCGCGCCGTGCTGGGCGGGGGCCGGGCGCGCTCTGACGGGGCCGGTTCGGCCTCGCTTTGTCAGGGCTGCTCTCCCCGCACCCGTCCAGTAGTATTCTGCTTACCCATCTTCCTCCTCCCGGGGCATCGGCTCCTTCTCCTGGTACCTCTTGTCAAGACTCTCAGCCTGCCTTTTGCCAACTGGAACTGAGAGCAGTTCGCGTGTCTGGTGTCATCACAGCGTCTCGGTGCCTCAGTTTCCCCCCAGCTGGATAGGACAAGAGGAAGCAGCTTCAAGTAGCACCAGGGAAGGTTGAGGTTGGATATTAGGGGAAAATTCTTAATTACAAGGGTTGTCTAGCCCTGGCACAGGCTTCCCAGGGAAGTTGTGGAGTCTACATCCCTGGAGGAATTTAAAAGATGTGTGGATGCAGCACTTGGGGACATGGGTTAGTGGTGGCTTTGGCAGTCCTAGGGTAGCGGCTGGACTTCATGGTCTCAGAGGGTTTTTCCAACCTGAACTATTCCATGATTCTGATTCCCCATCAGTGGAAGCAGGAGGGAATACTTTATCCGGTGGTGGCACAGCCAGGGTTAAGCACAGCACCCCAAGGACTCCTTAATGCAGCAAAACACGAGGAACCTCTTGCAGGAATGATTAAATGCACCTTCCAAGGTCACTCTGAGATGTCACTGTAAAGCAGGGGCCGGGCTGGGAACCCTGCTCCTGCCGGGGGTTGGAATTCCGGCTGGCTGGAAGTCCTGCTGTCTGTCCCATGGGTTTGCCTTGCCAGTGTCTGTTGCTGTCCCTTGCCAGGGAGTCTCTTGGACCACCAGACGGTTCTTTCTCCTCAAACCCTGAGTCAGCACAGAACCAAGGAGCCAACTCAGTGGCAGGAGCCTGATCCTGCCCTCACCCTACTGCTTCCATGGTGACTCAAGGCAGGAGCATCCCGTGGGAGCCATCGGATGAGGGCACTCCTGGCTTTGCCCTGGCTCTGTCCCCATGCCGTGTCCTGCTGCCTGTCACATGGGGAGTGTGTGGCTGCACTGCCAGCTGCTCTGGTCACTTCGTGCCATCCTGCACCCCTTTTCTGCTCAGGAGAGGGTGCCAGGCTGCACCTTCCACCTCCATAAGGATTTGAATTATGCCGTTATGCCCCCCTCTGTGGGTCTGTGGGAGCAGCTCGTCCAGTTCACCCGGTAACTGGGTGTTGTGGGCCCATTCCAGCCCTGAGTGTGGGGCAGAACGGACCTGAATCCCGTGCTTCGAGCAGGGGGAGCCCCCGTTAAGAAGGGCTCATTTCTGGATTAACGGTGTTAATGAATTTGGAGGAGGGTGGGGGGAAATGGTGATGTTTAGTGGTATTTCGTGCCCAGGGAGGGGTTAGTGGGACCCCCGGAGGCCATGTCTTTGCTGGTGATTGTAACCACAGTGCTGTGGCTGTCCCGATCCCCACTGCCGTCCCGCGGTACCCCCGCATCCCGTTCTTCCCTGTTTACCCACGGAGGAGTAAAGCACAGCTCGGGAGCGGAGTCGCCGCTCCTGGCCCGCGGTGTGTCCCCCGCGGCTGCGGTGTGTCCCCCGCGGCCGGGGCGCAGCGCCCTCCCAGCCCGCTGTCAGCCGGCGCTGCGCCTGCCGCAGAGCGCTGCGGGACACGGCCCCGCGGCCCGTCCGGGTGGCTGCCTGACTCACGCCTTCCGGGGACGCTGACGGGGATATTCCGTGGCCCGGTGACTCCCAGCTGG
>VZRX01006819.1:0-68308 GCA_013398075.1 Notiomystis cincta
TTCCGCACCTTCCTTCCTTCCATAAAAGAATACTTAAGACTGTGCTTCACAGACTCCTGGTCTCCATGAGCAATATAAATATTCAGTGTGTTCTCTGCTGTTTAGCTTGGAAGCTCACAGCAAACAAACCTGTAACAGAGTCCACGAAAGAAGAAGCTAAAATTTGGGACTTTATCCTTTTGGGGAGAAGATGAGAACCCACATGCTCCAGGCTAATGATGGGAAAAGATACCTATTCTCCGAAACTTCCCTGACGTGCAAGAGAGGTCTGAGGTGAGTGTCCATCCACCTTCTGTCAGCCACGCCTTGGGGATGCCACACTGACCTTTCTCCCACTCTTTAACCATGCTGAAGTGGTTGCATCCCAGCACAATCACTCTCCCATCACCAGGTGGCTGCCTGACACCGGGAGGGCTGACATAAAAGCAAAATACTTTGGAATTTAAGGGCTTTATCACAACGTTATGCCAGTACTATCCATAAACCAAGTGCTCTTTTTGCAGTTTGCCCTCCAAATATGTGGGGAACAACAACAACCTATATGGAATATGGAACTATATGTGTCTGATAAAGCCAATCACATTTTAGTTGAAATCTGGTTTAAGATAAAAGTCTGAAATATGTCTACTAAACCACATTAATTTTTTTAAAAATAGGTTTTATAAGGATGTGTATGTGTTTACATATAAAAGGAGATTTAAAATAAGGGTGGTTTCAATTAGGACAGTCATTTTTCATAAATACAAAGAGAGTTAGACATTTGTCTATATCCTGTTAAAAGGTTTCAGAAGCAAGGTGTTTTTTCTAGCAGCTCTGCAGATGAATGTTTTAAACACTGGGGATACTGGTTGCATTCTTGTCCTCTGTAGGTGGTTTGCGCTTGACTTTCAAGGAGATGGAGCATCCTTCACAGGCTCAGGAAGGACAAAGAATCTCTAGAGTCAAAAAATGTGCCTTATAGCACCAATATTTTCTCAAAAGTACACTTTCTAATATCACTATTTATCAAATTACATTCAAAACCATGAAGTGAAAAGATAGCTCTTGGCTGTTTTCCATATCCTTCAAGGTCAGACAGGTTATTTTCCCTACTGTTTTTTAAACTGTATTTTCTGAATTTTTCTTTTGACTCTTCGTTCCAGCACTTTGCAGAGAAGATACTCCCTTTCCTTTTCATGACTGCACTTCAAATATTTATCCTGTAGTTAGTGTTTATCCTAGCTACCTGTACCCGGTACTTTATTTTCCCCTTCACTGTCTGAAATCCCACTACCTTGTCAATGCTAGAAATGAAAAAGCTGTGCAGAACATCAGCTGACATTAATCAACCTTGATTGCAGGGAAACTGCTTTTTTATGCTATCATAAGGCCTCAGTTTTCACAAATTATCAAAATCACATTCTAATAAGGATGTCATAAATTAGGGTCAAAAATCTCCCAGTTTTCACTTAAAATTACATTGAGGAATAGGGAATTCTTCAAAGTGAAACCTTATACAGGAATTCAAAGCGTTAACTGACAAAATACTTGGAAATATCTATCATTTGTGATTATGTTACATGTTAAGTCATGCCTGATTTGCTGGGCCTCCTGATCCTTTTTCTAATTACAGATACTGACATTATGTTTTGTGGTTTTTGTTTTAATAAAATGATGTCTTGTTTAATTTAAAACTGTAGGATTATACTATTGAACAGTGAGTACAGTAGAATTGTAGTATTTTATTTACAAAATACTGCACATTTAGAAAATCAGTTACCCAGTCTCTCCTGGCAAATATTCAGTATCTTCTGGTTGAAATTAGACATCACATATGATTCCAGGGAAAATCAGCATGGGAATGTTTCATTATTTAAGCCTGTGAGAGGCTGGAGGGGAAGGGGCTTAGCCATCAAAGTTTAACAATGCACTGCTAAGTTTAAGCACTGTAAAATTCTCTTTTATTATGTTAGAGTATAAAGATCAAATCTGACTTTAGAACAAATGGTAAATTTAACCTCTGTTTATATGTGTTTAACTCTATGGAACTGCATAAGAGAAAGGAGAAATGGGATATGGGGAAGACAAGAGAAAGAAAAATGAACCAAATTGAAGGAAAGCAGAGTACTTCTAATGTATAAAAACTACTGGAGCATACTTTATAGAAGTTCCACATGTGGATTAAAATTTTATTATCCTCTTTAACTTGCTAGAGTCCTTTTCTGGCAGCATGCTGAAAATCTGTAAGATCTAAAGATACGAAATATAGTCTAATATTTATACATTCAGTATATATGGGCTGTTATATTACTGTACACAACAAGTGATAATGTTGCAAGCTGTTATGATGATACCAAAAGTAAATATATTATTTCTGCCAGATACCTTCTTATAGATATACCACCTATCATACATATGGAGACAATTTCTTCTTTAAAAGATTAAAAAAAAAAAGCCTCATGGCTACAGTGAAGTTACAGGAATGTAAAAGTTAATCTGACACTTGAGATATTTTATTTATGAAACAGAATTTTTGGCCTGTTTCTTTTTTACCTTGCAGCTTGCATACTCATTTATATGTGTTTAAAGTGGCTGTAAAATATTAAAATTGAGATCATTACTTCCAGTTCCTCACACTGGACTGAAAGGATTACATGTAGTTTAGAGACAGCCTGTGTTACTAGACAGTGATGGAGCTGGCATACCTATGAACAGCTGCCTTCCAGCAGCTATTGTTGCCTAATGCCATCAAGAATCTTTAAACAGACTGGTTCAGCACTACATTTCCTGGGTCTCTGAAAATACTTTTTCTCTACTGCATTTTTTTATATAACCATGGCTGGAAGCATTTGGAAAAAATGTCTTCACAGCATTTGTGTTCTGAATGGATGGTAACAGATTTTATCTGAAAACCAGTTGCTGACTACAGTTCACACTTTCATCGCTCTAAGTTTTCTATCTGTCCTTGTATCTGTCTAAGCACTAAGAATTTGTTCATGGCAAAGAGATGTAGCTGTCAGTTCATTATATAAAGTATTTATATATTCTTCCTACAAACGTTACTGTGAAGACTCTAAGATTTCCAAAACATGCCAGAAATTTGTTCCTGAGTCATTTGCCTGTCCAGTAACACCCCCATGCAACCCGTTCTTGTCCTTTGTTACAATTTCTGTTAGTTAAACATAAATGCTCTTAGAGATTTCCATCTGCAGAAAATGCAGGCTGAGCAGGCTGCTGTGTAGCCACAGAATCCCTGAACCCCAGAAGAGCTTGGGCTGAAAGGGTCATCCACTACAACCACCCCTACAGTGAGCAGGGACGTCTTCAACTAGATCAGCTTGCTCAGAGCCCCAGCCAGCTTGACCTGGAATGTTTCCAGGAATGAGGTATCTGCCACCTCTCTGGCATTCCAGCCTTGTTTCACCACACTCATTGTGAAGCATGTCTTCATTAAATCTAGTCTTAACCTGTTAGTTTGCAACAGAGCCAACTAAAAATTTTTTCTCTGTCTTTCTTAAAAGTCCCCATTAAGTATTGAAAGGCCACAATAACCTCTCCCCAGACCCTTCTCTTCTCCAGGCAGCACAGGCCCAGCTCTCTCAGGTTTTCATCACAGGAGAGGTGGTCCATCCCTCTGATCGTTTTCATGGCCCTCCTCTGGACCCACTTCAACAGGTCCATATTTTTCCCATGCTGAGGACTCCAGAGCAGTATTCCACATGAGGTCCCACCAGAGCAGAATCACCTCCCTTGACCTGCTGGCCAAATTTTGATGCAGCCCAGGACATGAATGGCTTTGAGGCTTGTGAGAGAGCACTGCTGACTCACACTGAGCTTTTCATCCACCAGTACCCCAAGTCCATGTCAGCAAGGCTGCTCTCAGTCCATTCATCCCCCAGCCTGTGTAGATGCTGGAGGTTGCCCTGACCCAGGTTGCACTTGGCCTTGTTGAACTTCATGAGGTTCCCATGAGGCCACTTCTTGAGCTTGTCCAGGTCCCTCTGGATGGCATCTCATCCTTCAGGGGTGTCAACTGCACCACTCAGCTTGGTGTCACCTGCAAACTTGCTGAGGGTGCCCTTGATTCCACTATGTCATTGTCTAAGGCATTAAACAATACTGGTCTCAGTGTGGACCCCCGAGAGACTGGTGCATTCTAATTCCTCAAAATCACTGAATTTAAGACTCACATGTTATCCATCCTTCTGTACAATGGCAAAGAGCCTGACACTGAGTGGGAACTTAAGACATCAGAATAACATCAAGACAATTGTTGCACAAAGTGCAGTTTTTTTAATGTCATTGGTTAGTTGTTTGGTTAGTACCTTATTGCATTTTTAATATAATTACTTTCTTCCCCGCATTTCTCTGAAATATTTTGATATTCACCACCAAAATAGTCACCCAATATACCATTCATGTAGGAACATGTTCCTCCCATAAGTTTCTCTGATCTTGTGTTATGTTCTTCTAAAGGCTTTACAACATAAACCAACCTTGGTCGTGACCACCTAAACTTCATCTGTCCCCTGTGTCAGTAATGATTCACAGCCTCAGGCAACAGGACTCTACCTACATAAGAAAAAAAAGGCTCTCCCTTTTTTCTTATGAAAGAATAGTGTTAGTGTAAAACGTATATTCTTTAAAGAGTTATGGTCTGAGCGTGGAAAAGGCTGTTTTATGGATTGAAAAAACCAGTGGGCTCTATTATCCAATAGTGTTAAATGGTTGGAGTGCTCATCTGCTGCCTGTTAGACCCATCGGATTTGCAGAGTGTCCAGCTGTGCATACAAATGGTCTTTGATGTTGTTATTGATGAGACTGTAGGCAGAGCGGTGCTGCTAAACAAAAGGAGAGCCTTGGATGCAGTGCTGGTGTCCAGAGTTTCTTTGCAGAGAGCAGCAGGATGTAATGTGATTAGAGATTTGTGGCTGGCATTGAGCCTGAACACAAAACCAGAGGCATTTGCTCAGCCCCAGCAAACACTGGTTCAGAGGTCAGAAACCATTAGCACCTGGGAGGGTAGAAAATAGATACAGGACCGGGCTGCAGCATCAGATAAAGGCAGAGCAAAGCAACACAGCTGTTTTGACTATCACTTATGCACTGCTCAGGCAGAGCTCATTAGTGACCAGCTGAGGAATTGTGCCTGTCTACCAAATGCAGAGCAGAGCTCCTGAGAAATATTTAAACCTGAATTGTGCTGTTTCTCCTTGTCTGGCACAGTGCAGCTTGGCCCATGTATCTCCATCTCACGTGTTCCCTTCTGCTGCAGGGAGGGAGGTTCTTGCATGTCCTGGAGGTGAAGGAACAGCTGCAATTTTACCTGCTCTTTTCAATTCCTTACCAGGGAGAGGGACAAGCATCTCAGGGTGTCTGATGTGGCTTATCCACATGCATTTGGGAGGCAAAGAGCCTCAGCCACCTCTTATTCTGGACCAAGCCAGCTGCCAAGGCCAATGGGAGCATGCAACATACATCAGACTGGGGCAGGGCACTAAGGATCCAGGTGTATCCAGGCTGTGCTACCCCACAGGACTTCTTGGTTGCTTTCCTGCTGCTAAAATATGTTTATGCTGTTGAAATTGTTGCTGTGCTGTTGGCCAGGCTGGTTTTGCTTACAGTCTTCAGAGAGACCTGCTGGCTGCACTGGCAGGGTCATGGGTCTCAGTGGGGTTTTGTACTTTCTGTGAGCAATCAGAGGCCCTTGCCAGCCAAGAGTGGGAGACAAGATCTGACCCAAAGCACAGCAGAGCCATATGATTGTGACTGAGAGGAAAGGGTGGCATCTATCCAAGACCCTAATGCTGATTTTTTTCAAGGTCTGGCCCTGAAGAAACAATCCAAATCTGGTGTGGGCAATTTTTCAGTATGCCGTGAAACTAATGTATATTTCTGTAAGTATCATCACAAAAAACCACATCTGAGTAACCCTGCTGGGTCTCCCAACACTGACAGAGAGTTTGGTCCAAGATTCTGGCAAGACTGGCTATTAGCTACCTTCTAAAATACTTAACTTTGCAGACAGAGATATTAATGAGGACAGCAGCAGTAGCTTGGGGTATTTATGAATTCTGAGCCCTAGATATTGAAAAAGTGTGAAATAAGAAGCTATTTTTCCACTTTGTCTCTCTTCTATTTATATGTACCCACATGTGCATAATTCAGTCACAGGGAAAATATGAGCAACTTCTCTGGAAAAGACTGTCATACATATGCTCTTCTAAGGTGTTTATCCATTCTGAACACGTGGGACCTTCTTTACCTTAGAGAATTAACTTCCCCCCCACCCCCTTACAGGAACTGGGAAGATTTAAAACTAGATGGGGAAACAGCTGCCACAAAGATCCTTTTCACAGAAGGTGATAGAGTCTGGAACAAATTGCCCACCAACGACTGAGCAATAGTGAGAAGAGCTTTTTGGCAACTAGCCTTTGCAAGAGGAAATTGAAATTAAAAACCTTTTCAGTTTATGTCATTTTATGTAGAAATTGTCTGTGCAACTTGTGCCAATTGACAGCACTTCTGCAATGCTCACAGAACTGGGTCTAATCATTTTCAGCATAATTAGATAAAAGAAGATACTGTATATTTAATGTTTTTCAAAGTCTTACTGATTAGTGAGACTAAGATTCTTAACCAATAATTACAAGCAATTCAGACTGTCCATCTCTCTCATGGAGTCCCTGTTGCCCTGTGATATATTTTTCAATTACATTACAGGCACAAAGTTACTTCTTAAGTGTTTGCCAGTCTCTGTGCAGACCTCATTTCTCTTAGTTCTGTTCAGTTTTATTTGACCTTCAATTAGATAATAAGTCCCTCTTGCATTTTTCTATATCTTGTGTCTTTTAGCTCCCATTCCTTTTAGCGCCAATGTCTTGTAATAATTTTCAGCTTCATGTCATATATTTCTTTACATTTGCCTGAAAATTAATTCTAAAATTCTTTTTTGCAGCAATAATTTTGGAACATTTTAGTGAAACTGAATTTTCTCACCATTTAAACTAAGAATATCAGAAATACTGCCAGTATTGAATTAAATATTGATGAACGAGCTGATTTTAGACAAACAAGTGCTATTTTGAGTCTCTTAATTTTGGAAACAATTGCCCCAGATGTCTAAATATGAGCTGTCATTTGTGAGACCAATAAAAGCAAATTATCTCTCCTTTCCTTGCATCATTGTCGTTTCTGGTGAGAAGCTGGAGAGTTTCGTAATTTATTGTGGGTCTAAAGGGCATAATCTACTTTTTCTTCCTCACGGTGTGGCCAGACTAATGTGTCTGACAGGATCTGCTCCTGAAGATAGCAGTTGCTTCATAAATCAGACAGGTTTGCAGTCTGCATTACAAATTGATCCTTAAGACATAACCTGTTTGTGGATGTTTTTGTAGAGAATTTTTCCTCCTTAGAAATGCTAATATGGCAGTACTTAAGGAGAAACAATAGAAATGGCTGAGCCCGGAAAGCATTTGAGTGCGGCCCCTCCCTGTCTGGGGGTTTCTCAGGGAGGGACAGAGACCCCGCGGGGGGTGGAGCTGGTGTGGGCTGGGACACAGCCTGGTCCCGCTCGCCGGCTCGGCCTTCCGGAGACCCGACCTGGCCCTCAGGCTACTGCTGCTCTGGGCTTTGGGAGGGGGATGAGTGTATTGTGACCAGGGAAGGAGCTCCCTCGTGACCGCGGTCCAGCCCAGCCTGTTTCTCCTGCTGCGGCCGCAGAGGTTTGTGCCTTGTTAATGTCTCACTGAGAGGGGAACTCTTTTCACCTGGGCACCCCAAGATCCCGAGCCCGCCTTTCTCCCAATTCCAACCGGAGCGCGTGGCTGCCGCCTCGGCTGCTGCCGTTTCTTCAGCACCGCTTCAAGTTCCAGCTGCTCCAGCCTCACNGCAGCAGAAACTCTTCCAGTTATTATCTGGTACCAGTGACAGCAATGCTAGCACACCAGCTCACTCCTTGTCTGCTTACAGATGTAAAAATGCTTCCATGTACAAAGAGCTTATGACTAACTGAATGTTACTGCTACACAGCCTTTTCCCAGTTTGTTGAATCTGCACAAGCTTAAATGCAGAAGTCATAAAGAAGAAAAAGGACAACTGGGGAAATGAAACATCAGACTGCATGAATGTGGCATTTGTTGAGCTCCTGTTTTTAGGGATCCAGACAGTAATACAGGCTTATTATGTGAACCCCAGAAAGCTTCATGGGATTTGCTTCTTTTTGTTTCATCCCTAAACATGTGCACAGGTACAGGAGACTGTTAATTCTGCTATCAAATCAGCTCCCTTACACTTTTCAAATCTTAGTTCAAACTGTGAAAGAATTTCCCTATCACAGAGAACAAGACTCAAATGAAATTCTGCAGTGAAAAATCTACATCCTCACATGTCATGGGCTTCTTGAAATGTATTTTCATTTTCTGAGCTCTATTTCCTAAGGGAGGCAATAGGCAGTTTCTAAGTAGCCTGCTTTTTGAAAACATCTTAAACTAGGCAAAACCCAAGACATATAAAATCACTGTTCATTTTAAGAATGTAAGCAGAATTGGAAGCTGTCCTGACAAAGAACTGAAGAATAATAAACTTAGGAATGTATCTTATCCACTACATTCTTATAATCATACTAATGGATGGAAATTATGGCTTTTTTCGAAAATAGTTATGCTAGTTCTGCACCAGACATGTCTTCTCTGATTTATAACAAGGAATGTCTAAAGGTATATGATTATAATTGATGCATAGTGTCAACATTTTTAGCAGGAATATGTTCTTAAAGCTGATGGATTCAAAAACTAAATATATCAGGTAGGAAGATCTTACAAAGTCTGTAGTTCTTACACTAGAAGACATTTCTAAACTCTTGAGTATCATATTCAGTTGTTATAAGTTCTTAGTTTTACCAAACTGAAATGTAGGAAAGTGGCCTAAAGCCTAGAGCAAGGAAGAAAATCTGTGACTGTGGAAAAGAAGAGAAAGGCAAAGCAGGCTAATCCTCAGAGTTGAGTTTTACATGGTGTGTGGATGAGAGAGGTCCCGGAATGCTGCAAGCATTTTTCCAGAGAGAAAGACCTCACCTGTAGGGAGGTATCCCAGTGTAATTATATTGCAGGGGAACATCAGTGGGGGCTTGGCACACAGAATACTTTGCAAGAACACATAGATTTAGGTCTTTGAGGATTCTTCAAGTGAAACAGAGTGTGTCTGTCTGTGTTACATGGAACCATGCAGCTGCAATTGTGGAGATTTTGGGATCATCTTTTCAGATCAAGGTATCCACCTCCTCTCAAATGTGATTTTATTAAACAGTAATGCTGTGGTACCATGAAGGAGATAGAAGTAATCTACATAACTAGGTATCATTACAATATTAATGATGGCAATGAAATGACTGCTAATTTTAATCAGCAATGAACTTTATCTTTTCACGACCTTCAGAGCAACAACAATATTCTTATTTGAGTTTGGGTTCTGAGGCACAGAATAAATTATTTCCCTGAGGGAGTAACTGTGCAGCAGCCCTTCACAAAATCAGCTCTCTCAGCTGTTTCATGCACTTCAGATTTCTCTAAGCCTCTTGAATTTGCTGTGGGCTAAGGCATCAGACTATGAAAATGTACATTAACTTCCCATCCAGTGGTAACCTGTATGTTGGTCTGAGCTATTTCACAGCTGATAATTGACAATTGAGGTAGCAAACAAAGTCCAAATTTTGTGACTTTAACAGTACAGCATCCCTCCTCCCTGCTGTGTAGCACTGACTTTCAAATGCCCATGTCTGGTGTCTGCCTTTTTCAAAATATTCAGCCCTTGTGGATCCAGAAGTGTGCTGGATTGCATCAAACATGCCCATAATTGAGCAGATCTTTCTTTTATTATTATTATTCAGAGCACAGATTTGGGTATCAAGGGTTTGAAGTGTTTCTATAAACAGTTTGGGAAACTACTCCAACTTTGTCAGAAGAGGAAGGTTATGCATTTGCATCTAGTTCTTGTGTTGTCTCCAATGCCAAAATTACCTGTTGTCTTTGGGGATCCATCCCACACAAATACCGTTTTTATTGGCAAAAAATGTTCTGGGCTGCAACAACTTCTGCATATCTTAACATCACATTTACCCAGCAGAACCTTTTGCAAGCATCCCCCAGCAGAAGAATCTGATTCAGCCCTGCCATTCCCCAAGACTCCCCTCTCAGTTCCTCCAGCCTCACAGAAGGTCACCTCTCTAAAAGTGCAGTGCTGTGCACAAACTGCCTGTGGGGTTAATCACCAGGGCACAGCTCAATACTTTCACTAACACAAAAATCTTGGTGGATCCCTGTGCTATTGCTGTTAAATACAGACTTTCTGTATAAAAGTTTTACTCCCACTGTTCTCATCTAGAATTCCCTTGCTTCCTCCATTTAATTATGTAAGATGATGCTTGTTTCTTCTGGAGATGTTATATGTCGTTGAAAATCTTGACAGGGAATGCAGCCTTTGCAGTTAATTATTTTTAAAGAGGAAGAACAAGAGATAGGAAAAGCATCTCTTAACTATAAGCAGCTTCATCTCTCATAGTACATGAGCACACTCTGTTGGATTGTTCTGATAATGGCTGTGCAGAGGGAATGGTCATTTTGTTTGAAAGACTTGAAACTTCTCATAAAATAAAGCAAATCTTCTTCATACCAGTCTAATTCTCGAATTAAATACATTCCAAGCTATAAGTTTCTGAATTCAAAGCCCTAAAATATTAAATGCAAAGATTATATGCAACAAATACATAAAAAAGAACATTTTCAATTCTAGCTCAAAGACATACTGTCATAAATTAAATAAAAAAAAAAGGAACATGGATGAGTTGTTTCATTTCATATTCTCTATTAGTTTCTATATAATGACAGAGGTTTTCACAATAGATGTTCTGAACTGATCTAATTCATCCTAGTACATTCTGTATCTCCCTCAATAGAGATCATAGGAAACAGGGAATATTCAGATACAAAAAGGCAGATTATGAAATTGCCTTGCTAAATTTATAAGTGATCCCAGTGAGATCATGCCCAGCTATCAGGTTTTACAGAATTCATAGAATTATAAAAAGGTTTGGGGCTTTAAAGATAATCTGGTTCCAAACCCCATGCTGTGGGCAGGGATGTCACTCCCTAGGCCTGGTGAGTCCATTCCTTTGAGTGAATTTTAAACTACTTCTGGGGAAACATTCAGGCATCAGAGAATTCCCCCTCTTAGTTAGAGAACACTGCATAGCAAATGTTTTGTTGAATAATGATAAGGTTAATGTCTATCATGAGCTTACATTCTTATGGGGCCTTGAGACAGTGGAATGGCAGAATTAGACACTGTTATTGCAATATATGCAGTGTGAATATGCTTTGCACACTCTAATTGCATGTCTTTGATGATCACTATGGTTGCTTGAAACATTCTGGAAACAATTCAGTTTGGGAAGGATTACTACCATGCATTTTCCTTAAGCATTTCACCCTCAGTAATGAAGTCAGAAAAAAAGTTGTGAATAGAGACCCACAGTTTAAATTTTTTTTTTTAATCAAATATTTAAATTAGGACTACTTAATTAATTTAAATTAAAATCCAATTTATCTCTCCAAATTTGAATGCTGTATTGCATATGATATACTACTGTCACAGCCAGGACTGTAAACAGTGTAACCCAACATAACCTTGCTGAAATACAGCTATGCTCATTTGGATCTCTGCTGTGATAAGCCATAAATATTTTCTGTATTAGTGCTTAGCTTATATATTTTTGTGGACCTGGAGTGAGAGAATCACACCCAGTCTATGTGGATCAGACAGGACCTGAGTATCACCCGGCTACTTCCTGATCTTATTACATCTGGTAAGAATAAATGTTTGCTGGCAGTTCATTTCAAACTTTGTTTATTCTCTCCTGTTCTGTTTGGACTCTTAAACAATATTTTATTTCACACACTTGGCCGGTGCTCTCCCTATCGTGAAGGAAGAGTTTCACCAGCCCCAAGCGCGCTGACCCTGCCCCGCCTTCAGAGGATGAGCGTCGGCGGAGAGCACAAAGACAAAGCGCGCTGTGCGACCTGACCCGTGATGAGGCATGGCGTGAGAGCCGGCAGCTCGGCGGGCGCGTCCTCGGCTCAGGTCAGGGCTCCAGGGAGGAGCCAGGCCCCGGCAGGCATCCCAAGCTCTTTGTTTTCCAGGAAAGGCAAAAACCTCGACTCAGACTCCTGAGGGGAAGTACAGAAACCAGACTCGAAAGGGTGTTTTTATCCTTTAATGCCATAGATATTGAGGTCAGCACGGTTCTCAGCAGAGATGGCACAGAGCAAGGGAACTCTCCCTTTTCTGCCCGAGGTTTAGCCATGGCTGCCTCTGCAGAGGACAGCTTGGGCTTCCAAACAGTTTAAAACAAAGAACATAAAAAGGTGAGGCAGAGCACAGAGCAAGATGTGATGATGGATTAGGCTGTTGTGCACTTCTAGGCTGGAAAAAAACTGAAGATAAACCAAAGGAACCAGTGCTCAGTAATGTTTATTTTGGTTTAGTCTAGAGGTTCTTATTCCTTTTCCATCAGATATTTAATGGGATAGTTACTGTGGTCACCACTGCACATTTAAAAGCATAAGGCTTCTTACACATTGATGACAGTACTAAATGTAATTTAAAACTAGCTTATCCTCTGTCACATACAAAGCCCCAACTCTTCTACAATCCTCTCCCTCCGACAAACTAAAGCTGTCTCTGAATTTTAACTGTGCCTTGACAGAGACTAACTATCCCATTTCTACAAACAGGGATTTTTACAAGTGGGAAATTAGTGCTGCATTTGGTTCTCCCTGCTTTTTCTGTAACAAGCTTGAGACTCTTGTTACACAGAGGGGCTGTGTTCTGTTATAAGCTCCCTCTATTTTTAAATGTTTGCAGAGTCTGACTCCCTCTGATGTTGAGGCAGAATCAAAAAGATAGCATATGCTGTTCTCTGTCTCCTGACATGAACAATTCTATATTCCTTACTCTACAAATCCAGTAGATTTTCCCAAAAATAAACAGTTCTGGGGAGAACACACAGCCTGCTCTGCAGATCTCTGGTGACTGATGTTCTCTGATCTCCCCAGGAAGTTCACACAGTGCTTCATTGTGGTGTTCTTTCTGAACAGGCATAACCTGAGCCTTTCTTTTAACACCTGAAGGTCATGGCTTTGTAAAAATTATTGAATGCTGAAGTAAAATAAAATTTATCTAAGATATCAACTGATGATCTCGTGTAAGATGGTAAAAGATCATCAAACAAAGAAGACAGGATACAGAAAAGGATGGTTGAAAGGGGATATAATTTACAGCAGTGTGCTAAAACAAAGGTCTAATATTCAACTGTAGCACAATCCAGAGTTTGAGTATTTTGTGGATGAGAGATTTAAGCCTTGTAGGGGAAGGGGCCATAGACATATATGCAGAGAGCAAACAGTAATATAGGTCTTGTGTGGAAGAATAAACAGGATACTTCTGGGCAACATTTTAAAAGTCAGAGTAAAACAGGTTGCAGAGGAGTCTGAGGATGCCTGAGTATAAATTAAACTGATAGAAATAGAATGCACAGCTAGGATCCATGAAAGATAATGTGATAAAATATATTCAGCAGTCAATAATGCTGAAAATCCTGAACTCTGTGGGATGGACTAGTCTTTAAAAGTATACTATTAATCTGCAAGGTACACAGATTTGTTGATGGTCCCTTTTCATGCTGTTACCTTTCAGGATTTCTCAAACTATGTTTAAATAAAAATGAATTTTTTAAATTATTATTTGTAGAAAGCTGTTTTCAGAATACGTGCATACAGCAATATACATCTAATAGTAAATATATTATTCTATTAATATTTAGACTCATTTTCATGTGACTGTGTTTTAAATTTGCTATGCCAGGAGAAGTCAGTCCTCCTTATACCCCTTTGAAAATCAAGGCCATTTCTATAAATATTCTATAAAGCATCTAAAAAGTAGACCATAAAACTATGGTTCATGCACAAAAATCTTGGCCCGTATAATTATTTCCTTAATGAAACTGTTCCCATACCTTACTATGGCAAAATATCATCACTCAGCCTATATGCACAGATTAGGATTCTGCATCTGCAAATAACACAAAGCTGAACCTCAAGCACAGATTTTAGTATGAGAAAAGGTGCTACTGGAATGAAAACACAGCTGCTATCATTGCCCAGAGCACTGTTGCACATTTACAGGTCATGGGAGCACAGCTACTCCATCCCTAAAGCTGCGAAATTGCACTGCTTAGGGAACACCTATTCCCAGATACAATCAGCAGGACTTGCAAACAAAATGAAGCCTTAGAAGATCAAACATTTCAATTCTGAAAGATACTGCCTATAGATAATAAAGGTTTAGGGATTCATGCTTGCCTTTATAAAAGTTTGAAAAATTACCCTGATACTCCACATGAAGGTATTCCCAGAAATCCAACGGTATTAAACCAGTGGAAGACAGACATTACCCTCCAAATACTATTACCATTTAATACTAGTTTTCTATGAATTCAGACACTGGAAGATGAATCCACAAAGGTGATTTTGACCCAGCATTGAAACATCTACTTGTGGTAGAGCAATTACAGATAAAATGCAGAAACCTCTCCCCCAGCCTTGGATGCTGAACATCTTCTGCATGCACTGGTGCCAAGTCACACACACTTAAGCCACCACAGGCCAATTTACTGCACTTATATTCCATATTTTACTCTTTCCTCAGGAGAGCTGATCATAGGAGAAATAAAATTGTTTAAAAGCTGTCATCATTCACCCACAAACATTATTCAGTAGTATTTTAGTAGAGTTAAATTCCAAGTTAATAGCAACGTAGACATGCTTTAATAATTTGAATATTCAATACCAATTCAATTACTGCCAACAGCTTAAACAGGAAGAAAGACAAATAATATTTGGTTTTCATTTGGACTAGTTTCAAAGCACTTTGACCTCTATGATATTATCATAGCTCAAATGTTTCTGTTACAAAAGAGAATCCATATGGAAATGTGCAAATGCTAATCAATTCTAACATGAAGAGGTGATAATTAAATCTGATCTCCACCTTCTTTTTATATTCTTCCCAAGACATAAAAAGAACACAGGCAGAGAGTGGTCTTGATGTGCTTTAGTGGAGTGTCATAGAATGTGCTAATTACCTTGCAAATTCAGTTCTCAGAGTTGTTCTTGTCATGTACAATCTTTATTTGAGTACTGCCTTGACTTGTTCTGTGATGTCTTTTTGTTTTCATTAACCAGAAAAGATCCTGAAACTGAAATTTAGTATATTTTTTTTAATATGAACATATGAATTTCCATATTGTGTATTTTAAAGAAATACAAGCAAAGCTATATTCTAGCAAATTTAAGACATGAACTTTTATCCACAAGATTACAAATGACATGTAAGGCAAGAACCTAAACCTCAACACTAAAATTTTATTCTGTATGTTAGGAATTGACACAATCTTTAATAACAGTTAGTGAATTACTTCCATATGCATTCTGCTGACAAGCACTTTACTGAAGTCAAATCAGTATTCTCAGGTTGAATCAAGTATTATTTTTAAAAATTAAACAAGTTATTATTATTCAGTGTGTAAAACAAAAACAATCAATAGATCTCTGTCTGCCAGAGCATTATATTTGTTTTCAGGCAAACAGAAAGATATTTTTCTTTCTCCATATCAGACTTGGAGCTTTTTTCAGCAAAATAAAATGTCTCAGAATGATTGACTCAATAGTAATAGGAAAGAATCAAGATGATTTAGCCACAAGCTTGCTGAATCTGGCAACTACATTGGTAAATGTCCAAATCTTCACAGTCCATACTGACAGAGTTGCAATAATTTCAGTTGTGGCACACCACAGGACTTTCTTTAGGTTTATGTTCTTGCTTGTCTACATCAGTCGATAAGATGACTCCACATCACACAACTCCACAAATCTCAACCTTTTGAAAGAGCTCTAAATTATTTTGAGACTTAAATGTACCTCTAGAGTGTACCACAAAGCAGAGAGCTCAGTATTAAAGTGATGGGGACACCTGATCATCTGTCTTCAGTACCCCATGCATGAAGAAGAGTGTGTGTCTGTGTGTCTGTGTGTCTGTGTGTCAGTGTGGATGCATTTGGGATTTGCAGGGGACCTCAAGTCTCTCCCAAATCCTTCTGTTAGCAGTAAGAGGAGGTTGAAGAGGCAGGTGAAGAAAGTTCTCCAGCTGCCATGTTTGCAGAATGGTCTAATCATGTCAAGGTGTGTTGGGCAGGGTTTGGCTGCATACAGGGTTAGTTCAGCTCTTTGGTGCTATCCTGAGCCTATGTAGGCTGGGTTAACAATCTTCTAATTCAGAACTAGGGCTTTTTGTCAGGAAACAAAATTTTATTAGGTATAAATATGTTTGAACCAAAAATATTTCCTACTTTCCCCCATCCTGGACTTTATTACCTGGAAATCTCTCATTTATGTGTTTATTTTTATTAAAAATATGTTTCCTTTTCTTGAACAATGACAATTTTGTATAAATATTCTAGTGCTATTACTTATTAGACAGTAAACATTAGTCTGGCTGAGATGAGTTGATGTTGCTGAACAAGTAACAGATCCAGTTTTAACTGTATACATGCCTCACTTCAAACACATTATTGCAAGTACTGTTTCAGTGCCTTTCTGGCTATTTAATTTAGATAGAGTTTATGATGTAATTTTTTTAAGTCTGTTCTCCTGTTTGACATGTTTACCACTCTGAAACTGGTTTGTATCTTTGGAGAGGACCAGCATGTGTGTTGTGTGATGACATGAGACATACAAGGCAACCCTGTGAAGGAACTGAAATCTGCTTAATGCAGCTCTCACATTGCAAGGTAGGGTGCTGGCATCTAAATTCTAATCTAATCTTGTGTAATTACATTACTCAAGGAATGCAACCAAAACTGTGCCTTCCTAGGAAAGATCAGCCAGACTCAGAAGGAGTTGATCAGTGAAATAAAACACAGGAATTTTATCATGCTGCCAATAAATTAATTTGAAAAATTTCACAGATGTGAACCTTCTACAAGCTTTGGAATGTTTTAAAGAGTTCTAAAGCGTTGATTTAATTAATTATCTGTGTAAAATGTTTTCAAGTTTTCTCTATTAAGGCCTTGATATGTCTTCTATAGAATGACACAGAATATAGCTGAACTCTCAGGACTAATTCAGGTCATTCTTTTCGCTGCTTTGTATTTATTCCTGCATACTTGAGCTGTACTTTACCTAAATAATTCTGGTTTTAAATAGTTTAGAAATTGAAGCTAAGGAGTTTAACTGATCTAATTTGCTGAGCTTGTCAGAGCAGAGAGAGATGATTGCTATTTTTCAAGAGAGAGAATCTGCCTCCTTTACAATGTACCATGGTAGGTAATCTATGATCTGTATTTGATGCAGTTTGAAAGGACTGCAGAAAAGAAAAGTACAAGACTTTGGGGCACCTTTTCAGTACTACTTCATTCTTTGTCTATTTATCTTTTATAGGCTGCTCAGTCTCAATACAGCACATCAAGAGAGAATATCTTTAAAAAGCTTATGATGAGATTCTATTAAGTTTAAGGATATTGGGAAGAAGAGGAGGATTTAAGAGGATGCTTTCCTGTGTTTGTTTCCAGCATGCTGAGAAGAGTCTGTTCAGAATTAAATGCCCCTGCTGTGACTCACTTGAAAACAGTGAAAGCTGAGAAGCGGAAGACTGCAACCGAGTGAAAGTACCTTAAAAACACAAGGCAAACTGTTTATAATTAATGCAAAATCCAATGTTTCTTGCTAATAAAAGTCAAAGGATATGTTAGAATATTGAAAATATCAAACCAAGCATTAGCAGGTGGATTTTATTTTATTCTGATGTTCAGCTGCACAGAGTGCTGTAGTTTTACAGCCGGGTAGTTACAAAGATAACAGGAATAAAATGCTTAGTTGGGGGAGTGGGGATTCCTAAGACATTGGTTACAAAGTAAGAGAGAATTAATTGCAACTTGTACTTAAAATTCCTTATCTGCAGCAGTCTTTCTTCTATAGCTAAAATTACCCCATCAGCTTCTTTCACTTGTTGTGAAAATATATTGTGAGAACGAGTCTCCTGTTCTACACAATCCCATGCCCAGGGGATCCCTTTTCTCCAGTAGTTATGGTGCCATATATCCTAACTCTTCTGATATTCAAAGAGCTTATGTCAAGACCATACAAGAGCTACTGGGCAAGCCAACCTGACTGTACACAATTGCTCACTCTGCTGAAGTGGCATTTCCAGCCACCTTGTTGCTATCTGATGTTATCATACAGCAAGCACAGGGTTGAATAAAAACTACTAATTTTCTATAAATTGAGATAAATTTATAAATTTGTCTCAATTTGACTGTGATTATAGAAATTCAAAGACAGGAAATTGTACAGTAGTCAGTAAATGGACACAAAAGGACCAGATCCATGTATTAGTGTCTAAGATAAAGAGGGAAACTGATTTTTAATGTAATTGTATTAAATAATTGTGGCTCGAGGACTGAAGCAATCTGTGGGTAAGGAAACCAACAACAATCCAGCAGAATTGCAGTTCAATATTTTTAGGAAAGTGAGAACGTGTGGGTAATATTGAAATGAAAAATAGCTTCCTAAAAACAGTGAGGATCATGTTATTTCTGGATATAGCATAAATAAATTAAGCCATAACTGTAGGTGTAACTCAATAAAATAGAAGAACTTTTTCCTTGACAGATGATATTGCAATAAAGGCAAAATGAATAGAGGTGATAAAAATCTATGCTATTTTAGGGTAGTGCTTTAATTTGTGAAGCAATGATCATAAAATAATCAATCTGGATTGCAGAATGTTGTTGGAACATAGGACTAGCTGAAAAATCAACATAAAATGGAGAGTCTAATTCCTTTCTATTTCCTGCAAATTTCTTCCATCTGTGGACCATAATATAAATTGCTGAAGCATACTCAACTTCTCCACCAAATGTTCAGCAATAAAAGTTCTTAAGCACTCATAAAAATGTAAATCCTTATATTATATCAAAATCCCCAGTCAGTCTGGAAAATATGACCTTTATGAAATAAACTGAAAACATGAAAAAAAAATTTCTTTTAGTATTAAGAAATACGGTGAATCCCAGTTGCTAAACTGCTACATCATCCAAACTCTTCTTACATGAACAGCAATGTAAATTATTCTAGTAAAAAAATATGCCAAAATTATACAGTGGTATGAAAACCCTCTTGGTCTTTAAACAGTTGTTGGCTTGTAAATATTTTTTGACCCTCTTAACTGTTTTTCTTCAGCATGAGAATAACTGCCATTCAAGAAAATATCCACACTAACATCTGACTAAAATGCTGAACAACCCTATCCTAATATACCTATGAATTAATTGCCTATTAAATAAACTGGAGGTCGAGAGAGAACAGTTTGCTAGTTTCCCAACAGTGATTTGCAAATAGTTCAAAATCCAGGCTTATAACATTTCTTCCTCATAGCCTGTGACATATCCTACAAAGTGTGGCCCAGCTTCCCAGTATTCCCCTCAATATGGTAATCTTGAGCACAGAGCTTTATGTTTCTGAGACAAACTCATGTCCACCCTAGGTTTGCAAATAATCATGTGAACCACTAAAGTTTTTCAGTAATATTTATATGTGCTTGGAATTTCTGGGGATGCTGACCTCCAGCTCAAGTATTTGGGAGCAATAGGATGGTGCTTGTTACCTACATGGGGCATCCAACTATAGATAGTGTTAGTGAGCTTGATTCCTTATCCAGCCAATGGAGAAGGGCAGGTGCCTCCAGAGGCACGTGGGAACATCTACATTTAGTGCACAAAGATAAGTGCTGTGATTATTTACCTGGACCTTGCTGGGTCAAACACAGAAGGACATCACTTGTTTATTTTTTAACATTTATCTTGCACTGGTTTATGAACATGCCCAGCAGAGGGAAGTATCTCTCTGTGTTTTGAACTTCCAGCCTCTGACCGAGTAGGGGCAGCCTGAGCTGACACCTCTGACCTGACATCCAGAGCAGGGGTAGCCCCTGAGCTGATGAAAATAGATATGGCACCACTGAACTGAAATTATTTTCAGAAAGCTGAAAGAGCTTCCATAGTGTTTCCCCATGCTCTGCAACCCCATTGCACTGTGGAGACAGGACATTGGTTATATTATCTGAGGTTTACATGTGCCATATCCAAAATGTCACAAAATAGCACAATGAAAGTACTTTCTAGAGGGGAAAAATAAAAAATATTATAAGTCAAATAATAAATCCGATGGCTAAATCATGTTTTAAGCAGCTAACCTAAAGAGCTGTATGAGAGGAAGAGAAAGAAAATTAAAATGCATCTGGCTTGTTGTCCAAGACAGCTTTCTGTCTTGGTATGAGAATGAGACAGCTCCTTGATAGGCAGATGGGGGTCTACAAATCAGTGCTGATGACAGGAGGTGAGGGAGGCAGTCCCTCAGCCTGCTCTCCACATCTCCAGGAGCATCAGAGCAATGACAAATTTCAGCAACTGAGATAAAGGAGGGCACTGAAGTAGTACTGCAGATACAAGAAGCACACCACACTGCAAGTTTGTCATACCAGCATTCGTAGGGCCTTAACAAAGAGCTATGTTGATTTCAATTGAAGATTTTCTCTACATCTCCCAGTTCCCCACCCAAAAAAAAAAAAACCACCCAAAAAAAAGAAAAAAAAAACAAAACAAAAAAAAACCCAAACCAAACTAAACCAAACAAACAAACCAAACCAAAAAAACTCAACCAACCAAACAAAAAAAACCCATGAAAAACCCCTCCTGATTTAGATTTAATAGGAACTCAGAAGGGAAAGTTATTGGACAGTCAAGATTTGTTCCTTCTCCAGCTTAGTAGGAAAGGTTGAACTGTGCTTTCTCTGGCTTAGTTCTAGTGTTGCATGTGATTTTAGATTAGAAAAAAAATTGAATGGCTGGAGTTTACAGAGGAATACTCCTTGTTTCCATACATACAGCAATATCCTGTGACTGGAAATCAGCTGCACAAAGCCAGATCCCAATCACTGAGTGAATGGCAGAGAATTACAGATTCTTCCTGCACTTTGACTGGTCACAAATGAATCCTTTTTCTGATCTTGGGGACAAAACAAAGGGCAGTTTTATTGTGCCACATTTGCTACCAATACATAATCTTTTCTTCAAGATCAAAATTTTTATTTCTCATAGAAATTCCTACACATTATTTGGGTTCTACGCTGGTGACCTTTTCTTATCGCCATGTAATAGCAACACTGTCTTTCTCTGTTAGTCACACACTTCCTTGCATCAAAGGAATAGAAACTTTTTTTTGCACTTGAAGGGAGGAGGTGGTATTTTAAAATCCCATGCCTATATGAACAATTAATTAACAGCTCTTAGGATATGGTCAAGTTATGAACTATGTTTTTGGAGCCTCAGTTCTTCAAAAGAGACCAGCAGCAAACTGAGGCTTAAATTGTCACTCATCAAATAGATAATGACACTTTTTCAAGACTCTGTCATTTGATCACTGGTCCCTGTATTAGTTCTGTTAAGTACTTCTTTGGCCAAGTGTCAGTTTTAGCAAACACTGTGTAATTTGAATCTTCCAAGTAGATTGTACAGGAATGCACACCAACTTATCAGTGCTGGGGAGAAACAAGGAGGAAAAAACCTTGGCAGTGTTGGATTTCAGGCACGTACTACTATCACTAACACTGTCTTTGTTCTGTGGATGAAGGGTATTTACACAGACTGTATCTGAAAAACGGGTTTTGACGGTTTATCACAGCTACATCTCACTGTTCCATTTCTTTTGACTGAATGTGTGCTTTTCCATCTGAAGAGCTGGATTCCAGAAATTTCAAATGTTTTGCTGCACCTCTTTTTAATGGAGACTTTTACTAGGTCTCCAAGGAGGTCGTGTCTCAGGGAAAAGGACCTGCAGAGAAGATGAGATCCAAAGATAGGAGATTAATAGAGAAGAGCTTCTAAAGTGCTCCTATTTGTGTTTCAGACAGAAACCAGAGTATCTATCTTGGTGTAACTCAGCTCTTCTGTTTGTGATTTAAACAAAGCCTTTTCACAAAGCTACACCTAATGTGGCATAAACAGACCAGACCTACAGGATCTGGAGAAATGTGTGTGTGTATCTGCATAAGAGGATTGCATTAAACAGCCATAATTCAGGATACCGCAGGAAAACACAGAGCATTTAACAGTTAGGAATAATTTGCAGCAAGGGCCACCGATATTTATTTGCCTTTGTACAGTCATGATCCAAATTTTTACTGCCTGTGCAAACCAGAACATTACACAAAATGACCTCTCCCTGCTGTGTTCCTGCACAGCATAACCTTTGTCACAGACAACGATTTTAATCATCTTACCAGAGATTTGGAACAACCTGCAGGTATTCTTGCCCTTAAGAAATCTCCCTCCTGGGAAGATTCAGCCATCACCTCTGGGTGGTTTGATTATTTTTCCCTAGCAAATTCATATAGCAATATAGAGCAGATTTCTCCAATGTCTGGCACAAAAGTATATTTTTCAATTGAAAATTTTATTTTTAAATATGCCTAAACCTCTAATGACAGATGCAAATCTTCCATTCATATTTGAGACTCTACTCAACATATTCTCTCTTTTCTGGAATATTTTCAGTAAAGCAAAATACAGAGTATGGAATATAGTTTTTGGTTTTTTTTCTGTCCATACCAAACATGAAGCCATAAGTCTGCAGCTGGCTGCTACAGAGGTGAAATGTCAGAAATTTCCTTCATGAGAAGCCCTGTGACAGAATGCAGCTGGTGTGTGTGATCACCAGGAAGCCTAACTTCACACAAATGGCCTTATCAGAACACAAGAGCAACAGCTTTCACCTGAAGCAAATCTTTTGCTTGGAAAAAGATTATTGATTCTGAAGACATAATATCAAACACAGTATTGTTTTCTCTTGAATTCTTCTTTAAATATTTCCTTGCTCGCAGATTCTGAGATTAAATATACCCCCAAAGGATTGTTCCTCTCTAGGTGCTATTACTGTTCCTCAGATTCATAGCTTGTGAACTAGTTTGGAGAAGCATATTGTCCCAAAGTTGCATTTCAGTTTGGATTGGAAGTAGTGAGACTGCTCTTCTGGGGGAGGAGTGAGTCATTTGTGTGAAAGAAAGGAAGAGGAGGCTTGGTTGGTCTGCAGCCCTAGGCACTGTGTTACCCAGGACACAGATTTCCAGAGCAAAGGAAGAGAGCAGCCTAACCAGGTCCTGGAAGCTGAATCTGACCCCGGTGTCACACTGCCTACTGCAGTAGTTAGATCCTGCTGCAAGGTGGGAAAACTTGGTGTTTTCTGCATCTTACACATTCTGGGCAGAAGAAGTTTAACAGGAGACTGCAGGAAGCCATATTGCGGAGCAGCTCTTCCAGGGTCTGGGAATCAGTCCAGGTACATAAACCTTGAAATCCGCCCTTTTACATTACATATAAAAGGTGAGATACTTTTTTTTTTCCTATTAGACTTTCATTCAGTAATCCAGATGTTTTCAACTATGTGTACCTGTGCCATAAATAACTGCTCATTTATGAAACAAAATATAAACTTGGTGCTTTGCTCTTGTTATAAGGTGTCTCCGTGTAACTTTCTTTCCTCTACACTTGTATGAGAAGGGGACAAAGGGTTTTGCAGACCTGTATTTAGTCCTACCTTTGCAAACAATGTACTGGAGATGAGACCATACAGTTTGGCCAGGCCATTGGGAGCAGATACAGTATTTTTCTGTCTCAGTTACCCTGGAATTCTTGTGTCAGTGACAGGCATTGACAACCAGCATTGTGGAGGAAGTTCATCCTAAATTGGAGTTGATGCCATTTCTCTGACATGTAACACTCCTCTCTTTTGTACATGCATATTCATTGCTACCTGATTCTCCAGTCCTTTTCTAATCCTAGACCTTAAGAATAAAGCCCTGGTAGTCTGGAAATGTCAGACTGCACCAGTTCCTTTTTATGTCAGAGGATGGAAACCGTGTTGTTGCTGCAAAAAGCCATCCACACGTGCCTGTTGACTTCTTTCTGTTAGAATTAATGATGATGCTGCCACAGAGTGAACTGGACCACATCACTGCTCTGGTTAAAAAAGACCCAGAGAGGAAAGCAAACACTGAGACACCCAGTGAATAAGTCCAAATGTGACATGGTGTTACAAGTAAGGTCACAATTTTATCACCAAGATTATCAAGTTATAGCTAAATATCTGGAGGCAATAATGATCCTTCATCATGTGTGGGTTCCCTACACTCATTTGCCTTCAGGGCTTGTGGCAAACCATGGCCTTTCAAAAGCACCTTGTTTAATTAAGTATGGCAGTACCAGCTTCTCTGAAAGTGTTGAGGTGAGACCCATGGGTACCTCTGCAAGGAGCACTTAAGCCTTGAATCATAATTCAGCATAATAACATGCATTGAATTGCTACTAAAAGCCACTTACAGAATTTAATGCTTTTCCTTTCATCTAAATTCAACTTTTTATATTTTTTTTTAAGTAGAATTTTATAAATATGGGCACAGCAAAGATTTCATTGTAAAATGAATTAACTGTAAAATAAATGCTTTACAGAACTTCATATGTCACTTATACTAATGTCTTGTCAAGGTGCCAAGTTTTTATTTTGGTTTCAGGCTACATTTATTTCAAGATATACACTGCATTACACTAGATGTATGACTTTGTTGTAATTATTCATACTTTACATACACTGTAGTGTCCAAGCTATTTATTGTTTTAGAGGTATTGTCAAAATGAGTTACTCTTTAATTACTGATGTTTCTAGTGGAACTATTCAGTCACCACATTAAATTGACAAGAATATTCATTATTTGACAGAAAATAGGTGAGATCCTTTATCACTGCTGTAGCTGTCAAGCACTGCCATAACTTTCGTGTGACCCATTCTATTTTTGGGCAACCCTTCATTCAATCCATTCTATTTTTGGGCAAATACTTCTGGCAGAGAAGGATGTCAGTTGCAAGCTTTCTCAGTTTTTTATAATCAATTTTCCATATGTTTAAATTCCTTTTTCTGTCAAAGCATATACCAGTTTTTAAAAAGATATTGGTTCTTCAAAAGAAGACTACAATTTCTGAGACATCATCCTGCATTCCTCATTTATTGGGTGCAGAGGAATAGGGAAAGGCTTATTTCCTTTATGACCATGGGATTTGCAGACTGAAACAGGCCTTGGCATGACTCATTGTTACTCTCCTAATGCCATATTCAAGTGCAATGTAAAGCCTATTTGATCCCTGGTTAAACCTAGTTTTGAAAAGTTTGTTGCTCTGTAATCAAGAGTTGTTTCATTTGTTGTTACTTTCCATTTAATATTTTATGTTTTGGAAATGTGAGACCATTTTAGATTGGGATCTGAGGCTGGGTTTATGCTTTTGTGATGGAAGTGACCTGCTGCATCTGACTTGTATAACTCACAATTGCTCTTGAGATGCTGCCCTACCCTGTGCCACCAATATTCACCCTTAGGGTGTTATTTCCTCACTAGTCAATAAGTATAATCAATACTTTTTCATGGGTTTCAAGACATGTTCTCATCCATTTGGCAAAGCCAAAATGTCTAGACACCACAGCTTTCAAATTCCATGGTTAAACTTGAGAGCAGACAGATTTCAGAGTTGTAACATGGCAGAAGAACTAGCAAAGTGCTGGAGTTTCATCCTACAAAGATACTTCAAAAATGCAAGACAAACTGCACTTTATCACTGCTACAGTGACAGGAGAGCAATTGGACCATGCTCAAGCTGTGTTTGTGCCATAATTTGGTACAAGCCCAGTGCTGAGACATGATTCTGCAGCAGAGTAGCAGTAGCTATAGCAGAAAATTAAATCTGGCAGCACCATAGTCCCTCTTTTGGCATTGCTGCTTCTTTAACAAACCTAACTTATTGCCCTGCCTGACTAGAGGAAAGGTACCCACTTATTGCTAGGGTAAGTTGGCCCAGCTCTGTTAGTCCCAGGGTTATTTCTTACCCTTCAACAACACAAAAATTAAGTTATGAAAGTCATGTTCAAATTTGATTCCTGAATCAAAAAATCAGAAAAAAAAATTTAAACAATAGATTTCAGCTAACGACATTGCTGTGAGATAAAATGTAATAACTTATTTTGTGTGAGTTAATGCTTTTTTGAAGTAATATGTTAAACTCCCTCTGTTAACTCTTAGATTTTTTTTCTCTCCATTTCATTTGGCTGAATAAAAGTCTACTATCTTTTATCTCTAGATTTTAAAGCCCTAAAACTTTGTTGGTGAAAAGCAAATTACCTTTCTGCTATCCCAGTCTGATCTCTCTTCAGCCACATTCAGCCAAGAATTCAGCCTCCTGGAAGTGCTCCCACAGCATGCCAGGGGAAATCAAAGGGATTTAGAGCCACTAAGTGAAACATTTGGCAATTTGATGTGTAACTGGTGACTCCCATAACACCACAGTTTCTTTCCTATTTTGTTATTAAGCAGGTGTTTCTGAAGAAGGACTTTAGACCAACAGTTCATTTTTCTTACAGTTCATCCTGCTTCTGTGTCAGACGCTCAGAAATGCCAGAAAATATATTCTCAGGCATGCACCTTTGTAGAGCATCACAGGATTCAAAAGCAGAAAAAACATCACAGAAAAAAAACAAAAAACATTTCATAGGGGTCTGCACACTTCTGGATGATGTATAACACTAAATGCTTTGCACATTTCCTTATGTAGATGTCAGCAATACACCTCTGTGTGTCTGCTTTTCAGGAAAACTTTTCCAGAAGTCACTTCTCTGGTCACCTGGTTCTTCTATTTGTTTTCTAAAAGACTATTTTGCATTTGAGTAGCCTTTTATACTCACTCTTCAGGGATGGCTTCACAAGGTGAAAAACTCACTAGAATCATACCCTCAAGGATATATATTTTTGCTTTGTTCCTTTTGAACGAGTTAGAAACTGATTAATTTAGGGATATCATGAAGGGAAAGATAAGCAATTAGCTTAAATTGGTGCAATTACTTAATTATAAAGTAGGAGCCAAAATTATGGTAAAAAGTTTTTTATTTTCAAATAAAGAAATGTTTTTACAGCTTTCACTTCAACTTTATAATCCTCAAATAATGGCTATATACTCAAGCCTTGCAAACAAAAATATTAATATTAGCAAATAATTTCAATGTTTTTAGGCCACATTCCATTCTTGCAAGATTGGAAAAGCTCATTGCACCCTTGCTTTCCTTCAGCAATAAGCATGTTCACTTACCTCCCTGCATCCAAAAGACTCATATGGAGGCCTATCTGGCCCCCAAAGGAGAAGTTAAAAAAAAAATCCATAGTAGAAACACTATTCTGCAACCAAACCAGATTTTCAGCCACTGTCTGTATTAATGAAATCACTCCAGCTGTGGAAATTCTCCATCTGGAACCTGCTTTTGGTGGGTTCCACTTCTGTCTCAAGAACTTGATCAAATGGTGGGTATGGTTAGTGAAATAAAGAGCCATCTATCTCCTACCTACCAAGGCTGTTTCTGACCTGCTTTTCTTGCCTCATTCGTGCCTTGACCCCAGAACTGGTAAGTGTTTTATACACTCTCCCTGTAGGTAGAGAGGCTCATATGGGCATTCATGGCCACTCACAACGAATTCCTTCCAGCTCAGTGTGTTCAGACATTAAGTTCCCAGACAAGAATTTCCTGAGACGCTGCTGTCTGGATTTTCATCTCTTGTTTCTCATGAGGGTATCGGCATCACCGTTCGCAGCCTCAGCCATCTAACAATAGCACATATATAATGTATTATACTGCAAGATGGCCCTGTGGGGCTGTTTTTTGACCCATGTTTTGAGGGAAAAAAGCAGGCTGTAATAGAGAAAGGTCAGCGTAGACAGCTGTCAAAGCCCTGTCCTCTCAAGGGTTAGGCTGTGGTGTACAAAAAAGGGGAAACTCAGTTTGACAGTTCTGGAAGAAGTATGCAGAAACAAACACAAGGAGGCCTGTGCTACTCAAAGCTTCTTTGTAACTTAAGAGGTACTTTTAACGTGACATGACTCAACATAAGGACAGGCAATTCAAACACATTTGCTTTACATATTTCCCTGATAGTTTTGGAAAGTTACAAAGGTCTATTTTTTCTCTGACACGAAATTATCTCCTAGCTGCAGCAAGTGAAGCAAATGAATTAGTTTACCAATATTTGAGTTTTGGAAAGCTATGGGATAAAAGGAACTTCCACATCAGTTGCAGATGTAGTAGATGAAGATTTTATAACTTTTTAATTCCTCTATCTAGTCCTGCATTCTAATGAATACTACAAGTGAAGTGGTATTTTTAGGAGTCAGCACATGGCTTCTCCAGCAATATGTTTTTCCCCCCATTTAGATGGTATTTCAGGACATTTTCTTGTCCTTCCTGTTATTTCAGGTTAGACTGCTCAGTCAGCCAGCTTGAGGTTCTGGGTACACCCGCCATTCACACTCAGTTAGCTCCACTGGGCTTGTGCAGTGGGAGCTAAACTTTCTGGAAGCCACACAAGGATACTGTGCCCACAGTGAGAAACAGCTGAGATAAACCCAAGGGTGTTATGAAGATCTTTCAACCAATAGCCTGGTAAATGTCACATCACACATCCCAACAACATCAACTTTGCAGATGCTGCTTGTACAGGCTGCAGGAGAGCACAGTGTCATTTAGGAGATGGGGGATGTTGGATAGAAATATGGGAATATCAGTAATGAAGGAAAGGAAAGGAAAAACAACCTCCTATAAGCCTGGAGTAAAAAAGCAGAGTTCCCCATACTACCTTATGGTAATACTTGGCAGTGCAGCTGTGGACGTGTTCTTATCTTTTCTGTGACTGCCTCTCTCCATACTAGGGACTGATGGGCTGTGTCTGAGCACAGCTTCTAAAATGAAAGCAAGAGAGGAAATGAATGTCATTAATTTCCATTTCTCAGTTATGAGTGCAAACTTCCATATGGGAACAGAACAGTATAAGATGTCTGATCTAATTCTCGTGGTGTTAGGAGGGAAGATGTATACCTTTGCATGGAAGTCTCGATACAAAGAGACCAAGGCACAGCTCTGTGAAAGCACCAAGGCCAAAGCAGAGGAAGAAAACCATCTGGTGGGTCTTAAGACTATGGCTTTATTCTGAATCTACACACAGACATTCTCCTACCGCATAGGAGGAAACCTAAAGTGCAAGAAAGTACACTAACCTGTAGGAAAGATATTACATATAACCCTGACATAGAATGTGACATGTATTCCTTATTGGAAAAAAAAACCCAAAAAAACAAAATCAACTTTGTATTGTTTAAGGGCCTAAAGTAAAGTAAACTTTATTTGCTATGCAGGCTTTTGCACTATACTATTAACATAAACATGTGGGATACATTGTCCTCTGAACATGTATTTTAGGATGAAGCAAACTGCCCTCTGGAAATCTTTAGTTCAGTCACAAAGAACTGAAGAAGAGGTATTCAACTTTGATCAGATATCTAACTTTAAGATGTTTGGGGTTAGATGAGATAAACTTCATCTAAGTGTACACAAATTCTAACAAAGTACAAGAATTTTAAAATTCTTATCTATGCAGATTTATAATTCTGTACTATTTTCCTTGAATCCCATACTCCCATCTGTAAGAAATCATTATTTTCATTCATACTTACTGAGACATGGAGAATTTGTTTGCTGTGCATAAGAGGTAATTCTCTAAAAGCAGAAAAAAAATTAAACCATTTTTAACATACTGTGGTATTATACCAGAGAAGACTCCACATAATTTCTAAGAATTGAAAGTATTAGCTGCATTGTTTGGAGAAGGCCCATGTGGGTAACAGGAGCAGTTTGCTTTATTGCTTGTCTGGACTGTGTCTGCACTCCAGTGAGTAGCTGGCAGAACATTAATAATCAATAGCAGTGCCCCATTCAGTGAATCAAGCTTGGGCTGTCTGGGGGGATGAATCACAACTGTACTAAGTTTTCTCTTCAGTAGAAAAACAGGTTAGCAATTGATAGATTTGGCGTAACTCCACATCCACGTGGAGCAGGGCAGGCAGGGGCACTCTGCTTCCAGTCCTCCAGATGCACTGCATAAGGTAGAGCATCAGGATCAGGAGCTCAGGCTCCAAGTGCTTTGAGTATGTGCTGCTGCTCAGGTCAGAGCCTTCCTACAACAGGTAGAGGTGATTGCCTCTGGCAGTTACATTTGATTAAATACAACATTTTTAGCTTATCTGCCTAAATATTATCTTCAAAATAAACTCGATATTAAGAAAACCTTGTTTACATACAAACATTCAAAAATAGCATAATTATTTGCTTCTGATACATGTAAGTGCTTGTCTGCAAGAACAACCAGAGATTTTTCTCACACAGATGCATTTCAGAGCTTAGTTAATAAAGTTTAAACTCTTCATATGTTTTGAGTTGACTGCTAAGATTTTAAGTCATGGATTTTCTTCTCTCTGGTTGTCTGTGTTTGCTATGTGAAAAGGACACTTTCTATCCTGGGGACAAGGGATGACTAAAGCAAACCCTTCTGCTGCATTTTATGCACAACAAACATGGAGATTTGGTAGCATGTCAGCTTGGCAGCTACAGCATGTGCCTCATCTGTTGTGGAGCTACATATATTTACTAAAACCAGAAGGTGGCAACAAAGACTGTCTGACATTTGCAATAAAAAGGTCTGAAAACACACAGCTGAAAACCTTCACTTTTGTTAACAATTATTAAAATAATGTAAGCATGGGAATTCACTTCCCTTTATTAGTCTTAGGAACTTGGTGTAGACAGATTTTTAGTAATCTCCAGAGATAGGATCTAAAGTATTTTGACTCCCTCGACTCAGATAAATTATTAAGAATCATTACCAATAAATCAATTTGTCAGGGATTAGTAAATATATAATACTGTCCTAATATAAAAAAATGTATTTGTTATCCATAAGAGTTTAGTTAGTCATCTTGACAACTATAACCAAATATACATTATCTATGCACTTGGTTTTAACTGCTGCTGTCCATCTTGGCTATGAGTCAACTAATATAGGTTTTATCCCTCCTCACCCGGATCTTCTTCTCTCTCTGGCTCCTGGACAGAACAGAAGGGCAAAGTGCCTTCTATGTAGCAGTTCCTAGTTGAACTAACCTTGATTATGACAGGCTGCAGTAGAAATAAACTGAATGGGTTGATAACCTGATTTATCTGTGATCACCCTGAAGCACCATTCATCACAGTATACCTTCATTGAAAATCAAATCTTTGATTCTGCCCTTGGTTCTATCTCATATCTCCCTGCTATATTCACCTGCTGCCTCATTTGCTATCTCTTAATTTTTCAGATTTTACCTACATCACTTCATAAAATTAAATAGAAAGTTGTGTGGGGTATAAGGTGCACGATACATATTTTTTTTACCATTTCCAAATTTATTTATTTTTAGGAAATTTTGCTTTTCCCTCTATTTTTGTGCCTTTTGAAGACTGAGGAAAACCTGAGCAAAACTTATTGACAAGAATTCTGAAGCTGGCTGCCCACATGCTTCTTTATCTAAATGCATCCTTTTACTTTCAATTATCCTGTATACCACTATACTAATCCTTCTACCTGTAATATTAGCAACATTTAGATAGTTTGAGTCACTTATCATGTCTTACTCTTAGTCATTCCTTAGCCAAACTATTCAAATTTTTCCTGGTGTTCCACCATAAACTGATTCTCTCTTTTCATCATCTTTATATTACCCCTCTGACCAGTGTTCAGCAGCTCAATATCTCTCTCGCAATGCGGTGTTTAGAAACAGAGCCTCTCAATTCTAGGATTTTGTGGTATTAACTGCATAGTTACTTAGGGCAGTGCACTTTGCCTGCTCTGTCTTGTGTGCATCCATGTAAAGAGCTGAAATGTAAGGATTAAAGAGCTGCAGCCTGTTGAGGAGGAAGCAAAGAGCCATCCACATTCCATTCTTCAGCAAGCACACGGAGAAGTCCCGTTCAGGCAAGTAGCTGCTTACCCTGCATTGGGCACCACACTTGCATGTCAGTTATTAAGTATATCATCAGATAATATATATGGTAAAGTGTGCTTTTTGCAATTATTTCAGAACAAGCATGAAATGATGAGGTAGCGAAACATAATATTGGCTATGAAGTAATTATTTGGAAACTTTTCAAGAAAAAATGAAGGAGGGGTATTGTCAGTTTTAGTCCTGAAAGACTGAGTTTGGTGACATGATCTAAAAACACCATTCAGTTCAGCCTGTTCAGCTCTTTTTTTACAGGTCTTCTTTGGATTAACAGCTTTCTCCAACTGTATTGTAGTTTCCTGAAATCACTTGCCCGCAAAAATGCAACCCACTGACCTTACTGGATGCTTTTCAAATTCTCCTTAGATTTCACTAAGAAATAACTCACTAAAAGCATAGCAGTAGCATCAGCAAAGGAAAAATACTTTCTCATCTGCAGAACTAAACTAGAATATCTGAAAGAATATTTATTCTCTGCATAGATCTGTGAGAGCAGATAGTGTGTGACTACCAAAGATTAATGCTGACTGAAATGCTGGTTCACTTAGGATGGCCACTGTCAGAGGGAAAATATCCACTGAGTTAACGTGGAGTGTTGATCTTGGCTGGCTGCCAGGTGCCCACCAAGCTGGTCTATCAGTTCCTCTCCATCAATAGAATGGAGTAGAAAATAAGATTAAAAACTTGTAGGTTGAGATAAGGGCAGGAAGATTAGAGAGCAATTACTGTCACAGGCAAAACAGACTCAATTCAGGGAAAATAATTCAATTTAATGACAATTAATGACAAGCTGGATAGTGAGAAATTTGAACAAACCTAAAAAACACCTTCCCCTGCCTCTCCTTTCTTCCAGGCTCAACTTCACTCCCAACTTGTCTACCTCTCCACCCCAGCAGCACAGAGGGGCAGGGAATGGGAGCTGCAGGTAGTTCATCATATGCTGTCTCTGAGGCTCCTTCCTCTTCCCACTCTTCCCTGCTCCAGCACGAGGTCAAACACACTGGAAATAGTCCTTGATGAACTCCAGTGTGGGTCCCTCCCATGGGCTACAGCTCTTCCCAAGCTGTTCCAGCCTGGGTCCCTTGCTCACAGTGGAAGAGTCCTTCAGGCACAGGCTACTCCAGCATGGGTTCTCCGTGGTGACACAAGTCCTGCCAGCACACGTGCTCCAGCACAGGCTCCTCTCTCCACAGGGCCACAGGTCCTGCCAGGAGCCTGCTCCAACACAGCCTTCCCAGTGGCTCACAGCCTCCTTTGGGGCATCCACCTGCTCCAGAGTGAGGTCTTCCGTGGGCTGCAGGTGGATCTCTGCTCCGCCATGGACCCCCACGGGCTGCAGGGGCACAGCTGCCTCATCATGGTCTGCACCAAGGGAAAACTGGGAGCACGTCCTTCTCCTCCTTCTGCACTGACCTTGGTGTCTGCAGGGCTGCTTCTCTCCATTTCCTCACTCCTCCCTGCAGCTGCTGTTTTGCAGCAGTTCTTCCCCGTTAGATACATTCTCAGGGAAGCGCTTCCCCTGTCACTGATGGGCTGGCCTTGGCCCGTGGTGGGTCTGTCCTGGAGCTGGTTGGAGCTGGCTCTGTCTGACATGGGGGAGCTGCTGCTGTCTTCTCACTGCAGCCACGCCTGCAGCCCCCTTTCCGACTGCCAAATCCTTGCCCTGTAAACCCAATACAGTTTCCGGAACTTTTTTCTCTGAAAATGACGCAATGGATTTTAGTAACGCAATCAAGCTGGCAAGAGGCAGGAGATCAAGAGACACACAGGGAGATACTCTGTTATTTATCTGAACTTCATCAACTGGAGCAGGCATCTAGTCTAAACTACTTGGTAAGTTAACCTCTGCAGTTAGCAGAGACCTCTAGATCTACTGAGTCATTCATCCTCTCTTAAGGTAAACACCTTAGATCAGTAGGACAACTCTTTGCAGCTGGTCTATCTCTCTGTTGACTTTTGGACAATTGGTTTAGACTAAGAACTTGACCTCTAGACAAACAAACTTAAGTAATTTGAATAAAACCTGTACATATTTGAGTGTTTTCATTTTTAATGGAATACAGATAGAAAATGTCCTTATTTCTAGCATAAAGAACAGAAACAGAGCAAAGATAGAGGCCCTCAAATTGTTGATGATGGAGTACTATCACCATTTACATAATTTTTCAGAAAGGCAGAATTATCTTCTTGGGGTTCATTAACCCATTTAAGTAGATTAATTTTATTAATATTATTGAAATGAGTAGGAGCTGCAGTAGTGTGCTAAAAATTTGTACTGCTGGGACCTCTGCAATAAAAATCTGAGATCAGTGCAAACAAAGAGAGAGCTATAGGAAATAAGGAAAGGGAGGGGCAAATTAGCAGGATAAGAAAGAAAGAAAGACAAGAAGATGACTAAGAAATGAATGTTGCCTTCTGAGAGTGACATGTTACAAACTGCTGTATATCAGATTCAGAAACGTGCCCAGCTTTTGTTTTCAGTGATTATGCTTTGAAACAACCACTTCAGACAACACAGAGACCTTTCATTAGATGGTTCATTTCTGTCTGTTGCTTGGTGATGTGATCATTACCTCTACAAAGTGAAGCGATAGCACCCTGTTACAAGAGGAACTGAGACAAGAGCCATGGAGAGATGAGAAAGTTCGAAACATGGATCATACAGCACATTAATTATTAGGAGTGGAAGAATCTGATAGACCCTGATGTGCAAATAATTCATTATAAGAAAGCTGTTAACATACATCAACTTGCTTTTTTTTTTCCCCCAGGCCTTGAAATTTGTCTCCCTAAAATTTGAGCACACAGAGGGAAAAGAACATTCTCATGTTTTCAGTGATTTCAGGGCTGCTGAGATGAACCTTATTTGCATCTGCAAAGCATCTTGGCATTTTCCTGGGTTGTATATAAATGTTAGGGTCTAATTCTGTCTGACTGAGCAAGGATGAATGGCTGATACCATCTGGCAGTTTTTGGGCTGTTATGTCAGCAACTTTCCCTGCTGAGATGTAGAAAATAATCCCTTATTTTTGGAAAGTCCTTTAAATAAAGTCCCAAAATCTGTAGTAACTTCCAATTAACCTTTGCACTGGGCTGACAAATTCACTGGAATTTGGTGTGATTACGCCCATTATCCTGGATACTTTAATCCTGCAACAAATATTACAATTCTGCCTTCCTCTGCTTTTCATGGAAGCAGATTTGAGCAGAGCTATCCATGTGCCAGTCACCTGGCAAACATGCAGGCCATTACCATTGGAGCACCTACAGAGAATTATAGCAAAGATATTTTTCCAACACTGACAGTTTTAGGAAAGATGCTTTTTAAGCAGGACTTTATAGTTATTAGAAAGATTTAAGTTGGTATCATTTTTTCCCCTCTGGCAATCTACCACGACAAGCATTCTTTTGGTTAAATAATGTCATTCATGTATCACCTCAGTGACTGCATACTTTGGTTAGCAAACGTTCAGTAATTCCTTTAAGTTCACATAACAGGAAACTGCACATACTTGCACACTCTGAGATTGCTTATCTGGAGTTCAGGTAAGGTCAGAATGTTAGCAGGTTCCATGAGGTATTTTCCCCTGACCAAAAGAAGGGAGGTATCTCATTTGACATTGGCTCCAGAGACTAATTTTGTTATGAAAAAAAATCATCTTTTTGAGATAAGTAAGTAAAAAACCAACAAACATTTCTAAGTGTTTGTAAAAGATTTTACAGCCATATCAGAGGCTACATAAATCTGCTATTTTTTCACATGCAAGGTTGAGGAAAATGCTTCTTTGGAAGCTAGGGCATCCTTTTGCCTGATCACGTACCAGGGGTACTTAGGGATTTGAAAGAAGAGTGGCAAAGCTCAGTGGTGTCTTCATTTGTGTGGAGCTGAATAGAGTCCAGCCATGCATTATCACAATCCTGGTCAGATCAGAGACATGGAAACACATCTGCCCAGTTTTGTTAGGATTTCTTCTGGGTTTTTGGTTTATGCATAGATTTACTCATATCTGGATGCTGGTCAAGTGCAATTGAGTTACATGATCAAATAAATAAATAAAAGCAAAAGCCTTAAAAATTTATATAGTCAGTTCTAGTATTTAAAAATAATTTTTTCTGCAGTGCTTACAAAATGGAGAAAAATTGTAAAAAATCTGGAAAAATTCTGAACTACCAAGAATGAAATCTAGTTTCCCCTGAAAAGTTACCAAGGTATAAAAAGATACAGAATCATGATAATGTTACATTCCAGAAATTATTAATAAAGTGTAAATTGGCCAAATTTTGACTCTAAAATAAAGTCAATTATGTAAAGTTTTGAACAGGTACATTGGTGTAATAAATGCGCCTTACGTCACACACTAATGATTTCCATTTTTTCTGAGCAGCTCCTTTCTCCAGACATCCCAGGAAATGTTAGCTGATGCTGTGTTTTACCTGTTTTATTTGTACTGCTATAGCATAAAAATTTCTGGCTGTGAAGCTCATCTGTCACCCATCTTTTCAGTGGCCACAGGCTTTTCCACAGGGCAATGGAATTCTCTGTTCCTTGACTGTTTGAGATACTGGGACAGAGGGGACTCTGCTCTTTCCTATCTGTATTCATGGCACAAGAGAAGTGCAATATGGACTCACTTGGGCCTGTACTTTCTTAGAAGACTGAGTATTTGGTACCTGAGGAAAGAGACCATGTGAATTTTATTCTGTTACCTTATTCTGTTGCTCTACCAGAATTAAAAACTGCAGATTGAGGGTAGCCAAAATGGGGTAGATCAGGAAGGAAATTCTATATAATTCTGGTTTTCTCCTTCCCACTGTGCATTAACTGTAATTAGCACAGAACAGGGTTCTTAGTTTGAAATTCATGTTCTATTCGTTTTTGTATTAGCTTCCACTATTACAGGGTGGTCACTGAGTGGTACCTGGAGGCTTGAATGAGCCTTTAAACCAAAGGTGGCAAAACCTTTCACGTCACATGAAGTGTCCTCTGCTGGCATGTATGCCAGATCTGACATATGTGCCCCCTGTTTGCCTTCCCTTTGCTCTCTGTGCTCTAAAACTGGGACAGGTTTAAATTAACTAGAAGACCAGAATAAGGAAAGCTGAATTAGCTGATGAATGGAGGTAAGGTTTGTGTATCAGTTAGGAATATTATATGTACATTCATACAGATTGGTTCCTGCTTCTCTGAATTTCTCTAAGCATATAACATAAGCCAATGATTTTATTGTTTCAGAACCTTTCATTTTACAATTCAACAGCCAAGTCTAAAAAAAAAGGTGATAAATTTCAACAGTGTGAGAGAGAATACCCCGAAGGCCTCATAAACAGTAAAAAGATAATAGAAATTTTAAATGTTTTAATAAAAAGCTGTTGAGTATTAACTGTATTTTTCATTTGAGGGCCTCCTTGAAGCATTTTTTACTGCTTAGATTTGCCAGTACAGGGTATGGTTACTCTCAGCCTGCTAATTAATTGCACATCTACTACAAAATGGTTGAGGTCAGATTCTAATTTGGTGTTGCAAAATGTCTGGATTGGCAGAAGTTCCACTATCATCAACCTCATAAATTTGTCTCACTGTATGTGATTCATAGGTAATTTAGGCAACCTAAGGCACAGTTTTGCTTTGGTTTCTAGAAGTTTCTTGTATGTAGGAGTCTGGGCCCTGAGTTTCATGCTGTGCTGAAAACCATAGCATTAGGGAACAGACTTTGGGGAATATCAGCACATGGAAAGTGATAATATTTTTAACCTTAAAACACGGACACTCTTTGTCAAATCTCAAAAGGAAAGGTGAAAAGGAAGAAAAAAGGATCAAAGGTTGAATGGCTAAAGAACACAGCCATGCTGACCTAATTGTCAGATTTGAGAGAAAGCAGAGCTTATGTCCTACCCTCAAACTCTGCCTAGGGAAGTCTGGCATATAAATGAAACCTTCTCTCTCTCTTCACACCACAGCATCAACAAGGCTTTAAGCCAAGGTCCATAAACCTACAATTGCCTTAAGCCAACAGGTTTTCCATAAATTCCCAGGAACTTGTATTTTTCTCTCAGTCTCAATTTCTGTTTTCTACCATGTCTGCTTGAGGAGGTGGAAGAGGATGTGGGCAGGAGCTGTGTGAAAATACAGTGGTTTTCTGGGAGTTTCTACCTTTTATGTAAGAGTAATAAATTTAATTTACTCAAGTTCCACTAGTAATAGCAGCTAGTATGTAAATGTCTACATACTAGCTGGTATTACTAGTGGAACCTGAGTAAATTAAATAAATAAATTAAATAAATAAAATAAATTAATTAAATTAATTAATTAAAATAGTTAGAACCTTATATATGGAGCTCCTTACTGATGTCCTTACAAGCATGGTCCCATATGCCATCCCACATCCCATAGCTCAGTGCATGGCCTATGTAGTTAGGAGGTTTTCTTTTTATTCAAATGGTAAGTACTTAACACAGTTGAGAGTGCTCTGTTCAAAACATACTGTAATAAATAGCTGTTTGGGGAGCAGCAAACCTGTTTCTCTAAAATTTAATCTTTACATGAAGTGTCTGAAATAGACCTAAGCAAGAGTGCTTGCCACCTTCCTTGCCTCTGTTTCTGTGTGAAGTCATAAGCAAATATAAAATTTTACCAAAAGTAGCACTTGGATGGACAAAAAAATATGTGCATATGGATTTCTGGAGCCAGGGAGATTTTTCTTGGTTTCTCTGTGGGTGCTGGAAAAGTAATATTTCTTAACTGTCCTTTTGTCCCTGAAACATTTCCTTTTATGAAACGCTTTCTGGAATATTTTATTTGATGTAAAATCATGCAAAAATGTGGCAGTAAAAAAATTAATGAGAGAGCCTGCTTCAACACATGTCTTTTCATTTATTCTCTCCACTTTAAACATGCTCTTTCCTTGCAGAAGAATTTTTTCAGGAGATTTATCTGTAAAGCCCAGATACAAGAATTATGTGATTAAAACTACTGATAGGTTTTGTCTGTGACTCGTCTGTGATTCTGTGGAATGTAGGTATTTCACTGAATAAGGCTAATTATTACATTTAGGTGCCAGCTCTCTGCAATGAACGCAACGCAAAGCTTTTCAATGGCAAACTGAAACTGAGCTGTCAGATGATAATAAAAACATTAAAGTATATTGAAAACAGGGGAGGAAAAGTCTTCCCTTTCTCACTTGACAAGTTCTGAAGCGCAGTTGTGGAAGTCACTCAGGTCTGAGCATTCATGCGTGCCCTCTGAGCTCAAGATTCACAATTAATTCCCGTTTCCACCTCCCCCACAGCCTGGGCCATCCCCTGTGTTTGTGGCTCAGCCGAAAGCCCCCACAGTGCCCGGAGCCCGTGGCTGCAGGGGCGGCTCTGGGGCGGTCACCTGGTTTACCCTGTCTGTCAGGGCGAGTAGAGAGAAGGGGAGCAGCTGTTCCCTGCTGTCCAGAGCCAGCAGCTCGGAGCCACTGCTTAGCCCCATGCCCAAAGGATCCCTTAAGGGCCTCCTGTTCTCCAAAATCAGCACCCAGCCACAGCCCCCATGGACAACCACGTGTGCAGAATGGATCTGACTGGAAGGCCTTTGTGAGAGATCTGTGCCTTCCTCTGGTCACATCTTGTTTCACAGCAACTCTCTAGCTGACCTATTTTATCTCTATTTGCTGCTATCTCAAATGAAGAAATGTGTTTTCTGACCCACAATCGTGCTTGCCTACTCCTTGGGAAGAAGGAGCCCCATGTCTCATTCAGAACATCTGACTACTCAGATCTTTGGGAACCCATAACACAATAATACAGTCCTTACAATAAGACAATAAAATTTTGGCAGACATCCTAAACCAGTTTAGAGACATAAAATAGACATTTATTTTAGCTCTTAGCAAATTTAGGGACTTTACGTTGACTTCAAATGATAACTTTTTCCCAGTAAGAATATATCATCTCCTATGATGGTAGAGCTTTTCTTGGGAAACAAACCATGAAGCAGAGAAGGGTGTGATTTGCAAAGAAGACATAATGCAATTTTATTTCCACTCTGAGTCGAGGAAAGTGTTGGGAATTCTGTTACACAGGCTGAGAGCCAAATGCCCAAAGAGAGACCTGAAAATAATGTAGTTACAGCCATACCCTACACTGCTGAGTTTTTTCTTCAAACTATTCACAGAAATATCAGTAAAAATGCCCCCACAGAAAAACCCTGGGCTTTGTGGAAGATTGGAAACTGGCTAATCATGATAATTACAGACCACACAGCTTGTCTTAGCTCCCATTCAAAGGAGAGATTTATTAACGAAGCCATCGCATTTCAATAAAGACGGAAAGAAATCCATTTCATGTTTGATGCCCTTCTTGTTGCTTTATGACCAAAGGTCCTTTGGGGCAGGAATTTTTCATCCGGAAAAGTAAAGCTGAAGGAAGATAATTTGTCCTTCAGACAGACATACTCCTTCAGTCCTCTCTTAGAAACTTATCTGTGTTGCTGAGGCAACAAACACTTTGGTTTGCCACAGGTCACACATACAAACTGGAATCTCATCCACAGTTGTTTGAAGTTAATAGGGTTTCTTTCCTGCTGGATGTTTACTTAGGCCATGTTATAGAAGACACTGAGTCTCCATGAGGTAAATTTATTGGAGTCTGGGGGAACTTGACTGGCCTTGCCATTTCTCATTCTGGGAAGTAAGGACATCATCCGGTGACCAGACAAGCGTCCCTCACTCCCAAACATTAGTGACAGCACAAGGTAATAATTCATGGATTCCACTCCAGTGGATCAGAGTAACCTCACTCGAGTCGATGAACTCACATGCCGAGATGGAAACTCGGTATTTTCCTCACATGTTTGTATCAGTGCAATACAAGTGTCTGAGATGGGATTCATGTAACGTCACTTTGGCCATCTGAAAGTGACAGCCTCTGTGGTGGTAAGGAGCTCACAGAATAGAATATGTTCTGTGTCTGCAGAGGTCAATGTTTCCACACTCCTCCTCAAGGTACAGGAGACACAGTTGTTATCATCAGTGCAGCCTGGACAGTGATTCAGCTGAGCAGTCACTACTCCCGGGTGAATTTATGTGTTCTCCTTGGTTTTTCATCTAGTAAATAGAGAAGTTCCTTTTGAGATTAACTAATTTTTTTCTAAAATCAGGTCATTTAAAAACCAAACTAAACCAAACCAGACCAGGTGTACTCTATACCCTGTACTTTATAATCAGTATAACTAGTGGTTTAAAGGGAAACGTAAGCATGGTTTAGCCTAGACACCTGATTTCTTAAAAGCTACAGTTGGCTAATCTGACTCCTAACCCCAATATTTGTGGAACTTCAGCCCAATAACTCAATGGGCCTGTTCTGTTATCAGCATAATTTCCACTGCCAGCTTTCAACTTGTCAGCTCATGTGAAGCCAAGTTTACTAAGGCTCTGTCCCCTACAGACAGTGAAGGCACAGGGCCATACAAAGTGCCCTGGCATGAGTCCAGCTGTTATGCAGGACAGCTGCTGCATTGCCCCACCCAAAGCCCAGCATGGCACTTCTAATATTTTCTCACTTTGAAAGAGCCTGGTCTCCATTGCCTCCCTCTTGTACCCTGCCAGGCTTCTTCTTCCACACAGCTTTCAGCAGCAACTGAGTTTAGTGCTGTCAGCCAAGTACAGCACACACGAGCAAGGATCACCCAGGAAAAGCTGGCAGCCCTTGGGCATCCAGAAGCCTGGTTACTGGCACACATTTTTTGTCACTGATTTATCTGTAGTATTTATCTGGACTCTTTATCATGCAAAAGAGAAAACAAATCTCCATATACCATAACAGTGAAGCTTTCTTTTCCTCTGCTTCATACTGCAAAGTAATGCAACTGATTTACTACAGTTGTGCTGTGATGTTTCTGCCACTTTAAACCAATTTTGGAGATGTGCTCTACAAGCAATAAAGTCAAGAAATATCTTTTGTGTTATATTTGACTTCATCAGTAAATAACGTAGCAAAGAGTTCATGGGATATATAAACAAGATGGTAATATTTCTAATGGCAAAGAATTGCCTGGGATGTAACTCACTGCCAGCAGTACGGAAATATCCAGCAGGTGAATGTTAGGCATGAATGTTATGCTTGCTCTCAAGGTCATTTTGAGGAGTTTTAAAACCAGTAAGTGACTTTTAAAGCAAGTACAAAAGTCAGTCCTTATATTCACCTGCTTGATAGCCCTCTCATGCCAATGCTCTTTAAAAACGTGGTGCTTAAACTTGCTCTGTCAGAGTGGTGAAGCTACAGTTACAAAAGCAAACAGGGCTTTGGCTTGCTAAATTTTGCACGTATTGGAGACAATCTCAGTCTCTCTTATGCTAATTATAATTAATATCAAATTATGTCTGGCAAAAAAACTCAAAGAAAGATATTTTCATAGCATAATGGGACCTTAGTAAACTTCCTTTTCATAGCTGCCTGTGAAAAAGCTGACATTACACCACTGACAATGAAAAATAAGGGCAAAGGAATTAAGATAATTGAATGTTTTAAGATCACTTGAGGAAGGGTTCATCTGCTTAAGTCATTCTGTTTCATGAAATGTAAAAATATTTCTTTTTGTCTTCTGAGCTATCCACAAGTTATTTTAAGCTATCCATGGTTCTATTGTATGGATCTTGTTAGAGACAGCTTTGCTAAATGTTAATAATAGAACAACTTAAACCAAGAAGCCAAAATCATCACATTCCTACTCTTTACAGCCAGGTTTCACTTGGATACCTCTATCTGTTTTGCACTTTTGCTTTCATGTCTTTCTCTCCACAATTGACAGTAATAGCAGGAGAACAACCATAGGCTGGGCTCCCTCAGAGAAATGCTAAGAGACAGAGCTTGGCATAAAGGAGCCCCTGACGCTTTGTATGTGGAAATTATTTTCAAGTTGCTGCCATCTATGGAGCAGGAAATGTTCTCTTGGGGCATTAGTCTTTATAGCAAAAGAGTTAATTGAACATGGAAGCTGTGGCTGGCAGGAGTGAGGATGGTTACCACACGCTGCAGTGAGTATTGTCCTCCAACACACCAGTACATACCACGGCACACAGAGGAACAGACAAATTAGGCACTGAACTGCTTTTGAACTGGTGGTTTGCAGGAGTCCAGCTGTCTAGCAAATCAAGTTTGTCCCTTTCCCTAGAACAGGCTTAGTGTTACACTTCTACCTCTCTGGGCAGAGGAGAGGTGTCCAGATTTACCAGTATTTCTTCTGGCCTTCCTATGATTTGCCATTTCTGCTTCTGTCTCAGGAATAGGAATAAAACAGTCCCATTAAAGTGCCTTTTTTGATGTATGGACAGGTCATGCTCTGTGGGTGAGCCCAAGGGCTCCCACCCTCCCTAGCCCAAATATACCCTTTCTCTCCTGGTACTTCCAAGAACACAAGTATGGTCTAGCCCGTTCTACCCTGAGAATAGAAAAGCCTGTGAAATACCACTTGGTGTTGTATTCCGGTCGGATACACTTCAGATGTGAATGAATGCCATCTCTCTGTGGTGTGAAAAGTATTCTTCATGGGATTGCCAAGAATTGGCCTTTCACTGCCAAGTTTTCGTTTACACTTTTCAGAGGCAATGTGCATAAATGCTACTACCCTTCACTAGGCAACTTGCAGCTGTTAGAAGGAAGAAAACTTCAGCAAAAATGTGTATTTTTCTTCAGATCTTTCAAGGGGCATGAAGGTCTGGAGCACAGAGAAAAGCAGTTTCCTATTGCTGCTGATGGTAATGATAAGCCATTATTGCTGATGAGCTCAGTGTGGCGCTGGAGCAAAAGGGTCTGGCTGCTCATCAGACTGAAGGTGCAAGGCATTAAAGGGGATTAAACCAGCACAGCCTCTGCCAGCCTAATCCACTTGGCACCAATGAACTGTAGGGAGGCCTGGATGCTTTGTGCTTATGGCATGTACAAGGAGGCTTAGAAAGAAAAGAAGTAGTAAGTTTAGTTGCCATGGAGGCTTTTGCTGGTAATTGACTTTTGTGATCCTTCCTTTTCTCCCTTCTCTTTTTTGTAATTGTTGATTAGAAACTGTGTAACACTCCAGTTTAATGCCCATGAAATAAAGGAGGTTGTTACTTCACAGTAAAAAAATCAGAACTTCAGGGCAGTACAAGGGTTTGTGAATATTCTACATATGATCAGAGCATTCCTGCAGCACTACCTTTGCTCTGACTCTGTTAAGGCAGGTTCAGCTTCATTTGAGGCAATAGAAACACTCCCTGAAGTTATCTGAGAATGAGATTGGTTCCCTATACCCTTTTTAAAGTGTCCAGAACACAGTACACTATAAACCAGTAAGGCAGCTTTCAGTGGTGATATATGTCCTATAAGGAGGAGGGAGCAGCAAGAGAAAGTCAGATTTTCTTCAGTGAATTTGATACTGATGGAGGCAATTTCTGTTCTGAATGTGAGTGATCCACTTCAAATGGCTTCTTATCCCAGACACACACTGGAGACAACAATGAAAGGCTGTTTATATCTGCAAAGAAAAGGTAAATGTTATTCTTTCTATTCTAGGGACAGAGATAGTCTCAGAAAAGGTCAGAGGAGGAGCATAATGCTAGGTATTTGCACTTACCCAGAGAAGAACTATCCCTGTCCTTTGACTCTGAATTGAGTGTGGAGAGTGTATGTTCCAGCCACCAGTAAAGATTTACTGAGCAACATCTCCAGAGAGAAATCTAAAAGCAGATTTTTTACCTGCAGTCAGCAGTGAAGAATACATAATGTTGTAGCTATCTTCAAAGAAAAGGATTTTTTCTTTTCTGATCACTGGATGTTTGGTTGTCATTTTGTTCTCTTTTTATTACTTCAGTGCATAAATTCAAAGGGTGCCATAGTTCAGACTGACTCCAGCAGGTACGATGTGTGTGTTATTCCCTTAATTAAGCTGTTGGAAAGAACTGAAATTGCAGTGTCAGTAGGGAAAGGCCTGGAGTAGTGCAGTATTTGCTAAAAGGTAATTTTTAGGGATTAATGTAACAATGGTTCTGAAGACCTTTCCTCTTTTCACTTTTACTTGTGACCTTTTCTGTCTAACAGAGTTTTCTGATTAAGTTTTTGAAGGGTGTAATATAAAACCAGTGAATTACTCCTTTGGAACAAGAAACCTGTTAAAATAAAGCACTGTGTATATTTATTTGTTAGCTGAAGAGAAAGAGAACATCAAAAAAAATCCACTATACACACAAAAACACAGAGGCAGAAGTTTTTTAGAAGAAAAGCTATTTGAAAGGCTTTCATTTTCTTTGCTTTTGGAGTAACCACTATGGATGTGAAGATAAGAGATCATTAGACCTACATCAGTATGTGGCATAAGGGCTGCTCTTCTGTAGCCCATCAAGCATGCAATAACCCAACTGAAATTCCCACAGAGGTTAAACAATAGCCTCCTGTTTGTAGCTGCCTCCGGTTCATTTAGTAGAAAATGTATAACCCAAGTTTTATCAGATTCAGCTATAAAGACGAGGTGCTCAATATTTCCTGTGCTAAGTGGAGTTCTTTGATCCATTGTCCTGCTAATTACCAACGGGGTTGACCTCTTCCTGGATTTAACTGCTCTTGCCCATTTTTTTCCTGGCTCCCTGTATTTGCTTAATTAGACACAGCCATGAATGCTCCCACAGTTCAAAACATCTTGAAGCACTGTGACTCGTCGGTGTGGATCTGGCACCTCATGAGTTAAGAGTCAGTCTTGCTCAAGGACTTGATGCAAAGGCCAGGGAAGTCAAGGGGAGACTCTAAGTCAAATGGCCAGACCCTGGTATGGTAAATAAAACCCAGCATGAGTCCAGGAGTGTAACTGGAGCCAGGCCAATTTGTACAAGCAGAGCATTTGGTCCAGAAATTTACTTTCTAACATTTAATTCAGAGTAACATTGTTTACACAATGGACATAAAAAAGATCAAATTAGGTGCTGTGGGAGCACTCTATGCACAACTTGCTAAAAACCAAAAAACTTCCACTGTCTTAAACAATGTTCCATTGTCTTTGTGTGATTCAGGTGTGTAATGTGGTAAGAGAGTTTATTTTCCAGACTATTTATTGCTGATTTTTAGTTATTTGTAGACTTGTAGACAGCTGATCTGGAAGACATGCTGAAAGGCATTGGAGTCCCAGCCCCAAGGAACATTCCTGTGTCATTTCTGGCATTTATTTATCTACCGTATTTTTAAAACCATGATAAGAACTCCTTTCTCCTTTAGTAATCTATTTTTGTGCTTCTCTGTGCTAGCAATTAGATTTTTTTCCCTTTTATATCTATTTCTCTACAGCTGCAATATAGGCACATTGGCTGTTATCTTCCCATTGGATAGGAAAAATTATTTACTCCTTTTTATTTTTTGTGATATCCTGTTATATATTAGAAAATGGTTCCTATATTCTTCTCTTCCCAGACTAAAAAATTTTCTCTAAGTCATCTTTGTTTCTGTCTATGCTGGCAATGTGTAGGACAAATTTGTAGGATCTTAGTGTAGCAGAGCTTGGGTTAGACCATAATTTAATGTGAAGGGCCCATCATCTGTGGGAAGCATGGTCCCCTTCCTAAATGTTGAAGGTCTGCTAAAACCTACAGCCAGCCTTATCAGAATGCCTGGACAGATGATTACTTCATGGAGGAGCCATATGGCTTTGTCCTACTCTTTTCCTTTGGAGCCTGGGCATCCTGAGGGGTGATTCCACAGGAATTCCTGGTAGAAACTATATCAGTTTGCACACTCTATGAGAAGATGCATTAATGTGGAAAAAAACATTGACAGTAACCATTTTAATAATAATCCATGCTGATGGACCAGACAGAGTTAGAATCAGGATCTTCCTTCCATGAGGGATGAACACACGCAGGTCACTCCTGTGAAGAGGAATTGGATGGACTGTGTCATGTTTCACTTTCAAGATAGATCATGAGTAATTCTCCTCACATTATATTCTGGAAATAATGATCCGAGGTAGAACTGGTTTGGCTAAATCTAAATTTTACAGGTAGAGAGGGGGGAAGCAGAAAGGAATGGAAAAGGAGGGTAGAAAAAGAAGGCAGCCTCTTAGAATGTTTTATTTTCTGTGCAGTTGTGTGCTAGATATGTTTAAATAAGTTTGAATATTTTCCTTGGAGAATGAGGCAGAGATTACATATCACAGAACATGTGGTCTTCCTTTCATTAAAATGCTATTTTTTTCATTATCAGACTTTTTGGTGCCTGCAAAATTAGGTGTAAACATTCAGTTCACCTATAGTTTTGTGTGTGAATTTATACTAGAGAAGAACTTTTCTCAAAACTTAGGCTATATCAAAGGCATTGCTTGAGACAGCCACATTGACCAAGGTTAAAAATGAAGTGTTTTAACAGCTTCAAAGTACCACACTTGTTAATTCTGTCTCGGCAATATCTTAAACAGGAAGAACAGAAAGTTAATAGTTAGTCTCAGTCAGGATTTGGGGGTTTTATCTCTGATCACAGTGCACAAATTATTTAAAAGATGTCATTCAGTTTGTTTATATTTTAGGGAATCCTTGTGGTTTCTCATATCACATGTAGCTATTTCTTTAGAAAACTACATCTTCTTTTGCAAGTTTTCCAAAATCTGTAAAGAATTCCTGGAAAACAAAAATCATGTGTATGATTTCTTGGTGTGACTATCAAATGCCCCAAAAGGCTTACTGAGATGTGGGATTCATAGGATGACTCGCTTCTACAAGCAATTCCTACACACACTCTTTTCATTCCTGGATCTCAGTGCTTATAAATACAAGATATTCCTTATAGTTCTTCCTCTTGATTTTTTTTCTTAGTTTCCACTTCACAAATGGAGTGTGTGTCATCGTCCATGTGTTACCAACAGACAGTCAAATACCAGGCAAATTCCAAAGCTACACAGCACAAATGTAGGTATGACCTCTGTGTTCTCCTGTCTCCAGAAATGTTCTGGTTCTAGGGAATTTTGAATCCCAGACACTGACAACCTTCAGAAAATTTCAGAGGGTGTAGCATACGCTTACCATCAAACTCCTACTTAATGTGTGCCATGGCTCATGGAACAGCTGCAGATATCCTCTGTGGGTCATAGGTACTCCATGAAAACACAGAGCCAGATGACATTTTCCTCTGCTTCTCATGAGTTGATGAAAGCTAGTTGCCTTTTTTTTCTTCCAAAAGAAGAAGAAAAAAAAAAAAACTATTTTGCACTTTCAAAGCGCAGTTCAACTGGGTGTGTCATTAATGCTATAGCCAGCTTGAGGAAGAGGTGAGTTTCTTATATTTTCATGGTTAAGGAAATCAATATGGAGAATTGAAAGGGATGATAATTGGATTGCTTACTGTTACTGTACACAATCTATATATAACACATGCTACAATTAAATTCTGCTTCTCCTAGGAGCATTATGAAGGTGTTAAAGCACACCAAAGTCAAGTTTCCAGTGAGAGAAAAAGACATTTCTTGACAGTAAAATTTATTTTGCTGGTCTTCTGTCTTGCAAACTTGTTTAAATGTTGTCTAAATGTTTAAATGTTTACCTGCTGAGCCTTTCTTTGGCAGAGCACCTGTACAGTTTGCACATTAAGTGCTCACACTCTCAGCATCAGAATGGCAGGAGGAATATGCAGCATATCCCCTCCCCTCCCCTTCCCATGAGATCCTGTGTGCTTTGCTGACAGCCATACCATTCCTAATCAGGGAAAATCAAAAATTTCAACTGACCATTCTTGAAGTGTTCATCCTCACAGATTAAACTTTTCATAACTTTTGGCTGAAGGATCTTAACATCTCTATCACTAAAAAAAATGGTGTTAGTAACTGGCAAACACCTGAATGTTTGTTTTTTTTTTTCCAGTCAATAGAAATTTCTTTTGAAAATGGTAAATTACAGTTTTACTGCTAATGAGCTTCAAGGAGATTGATAACGATACTGACAGACCTTAGGGACACATCTCGTGGGGACTGACATTCCTGGCAGCACTGTCACGCTCCTTGTGTTTATCTTTTCATTTCCCCTACATTGTAATTCTCAAAACAGCATGTGGCAAAAAACACTCATCAGCTTCTCTACTTAGCTGAGACCACTTGGGCAGCTGGCTCACTATTCCTTTTCCAGACAGCACCTTCACCCTTCTGCAGAGTTCAGTGGGGACCTAACATGAAAATGTATCCATGGTAAGAGTTGGCATTTGGAGGGAGAATTTAAATATAGGCCCAACTATTCTTGCACTAAACAAGCAAATGCTTAGAAACTAGCTATATTCAGATGCTACAAAGTGCTGTACTTACACAGAGGATCCCATTGCTTCAATAAAGGTATACAAGCAAAAAGGTGGTTAAGTGTGCTTACAGGTCTCACTGGGGAAGGGGTGGCACAGGCTGATGTCATCGTGCTCTCGAGACAGCAGAGACCACAGAACCTTGCCAAGATTCAGAAGGCAACTATTATTTTTTTCCCTCTGAAGATATAATGATAGTTTCTAATCCTGGAAGAATTATTAAGATAAAACAAAAATAAATAAAAATACTATTAATTAAGAAAAAAACAGGATTCCCTTTTCCTGGTTGCTGGGGAATTTTGGTGATGAAAAAGAAGAACTGAAGCAGCCAAGTTTTGAAAAAAAAATTAATCTTGTTAGTAGTACTAACAAGAACATGATGAGTCTTTCTGTTTAATAGAAGCTTACATTCGGTGTCCAAGATTTGTTTAGGAAAAGATCTAGTGACTAAAATGTAGGAACAGAGGTAGCACATCATGAAAAAAAGTAGAATCACCTTTCCTGAAATAAAGGCAACTGAGAACAAAGACACAGCACATCTTTACAGACCACAGTCCTAGCAAATATGCAAATGTTTGTAGTCCCATCACGTGCATGCAAGTCAGACAGAACAACCCAATATTTTGGAACAAACGCAACAAAAAAAAAGAATTTTGCTGTTTTTTTCTTATGTGTTGGGGTTTTTTGTTTGCTTATTTTGTTGGGAGTTTTTAGCACCCATCTATCATGGTATTGTGAGGGACTTCAAACTGAAAGGAAACGTTTGAAGGTCCTTATGCTGCTAATATTAAATCAGCCTTGGAATTTTCAAACTGTAGAGACTACAGTCTCCTAATTCCAAAGTCCTCTACCTGAGAAGGGCAAACACTGAATGAAAGCCCTTCACAAATGATAAGAGGTCACTGAGTTAACAGTCAGACAGCGAGAGTGAGCACTGCTGGGTTATTTTCAGCTCTGAAAACAAGAAAGTCACAATGATTAATACTACTCACAAAGCTAAGAATTACTGTGAAGTGAATGAATGAGGGGTGCAGGCATGGGAAAAAATACTACTTAGAAAGAAAAGGCTTAATTTCTACTATTTATTTGATATTCTTAAAATAAGATTTGATAGAACACAAAGAAAAACACAATCCTAGTCTTGAAAATAAGATTAAAAAGCCCTCACACAACAAAAAACCACACACAAAACTGCCATCCTCAGGGAGAAAATGGAACACAGTTAAGAAAACCAAATGTAAATATAAAATGAGGGGGAAAGAAAGTTGATGGGCATGAACATAAATTAGAATCTGGTCATTGTGAGACTGTGCCAATAGAAGAATAAACAGGTGAGTATAGAGAGTTAGTCAGTGTACTTATGAACAACAAGAAAGCTTTGACATGCCTAATTTTTTCCAGAGTAAAAAGAACCCCTGTAGTAGGGAGGGGAGGTTTCTGCATTGAAAAGGATGAATTTATCAGTAAGAGAGAAACAGCAGTTTTGCTCAGAATGAATATGCTTATGTCATCTGAATAGATGCATTCCTGGACAGGATTTCTCAGGATTTCCTTGGCCCTGAGAAGAAAGAGAATTAAAATTGATAGACTCTAGTTCATCTAGCAAGTATGAATTGCACTAGTGCATGAATTTTTAAATCTGAAAAGTGGTGTTTCAGACAGATAAATTATTCTACAAAATAAACCAGTTTATCTACATTTGCACTGTCAAACTATCTAAGGATGTCAACATTATTCCCAAATAAAATAGAGGTCTACACATAAAAATAATTTCAACAAAATAAAGGTTGCAAATTAACTAGTGTTTCTTTTATTTCTTTACCAAAATTAGAATTTTCTGTTTTATTCTAAGACTTGCATAAAGCAGAGTAATTTTTCTTGATTTGTACAGTCAATTGAAAAGACCTTTCTAGCTTCGAAGACTATTAACTGAGCATTTAAGAGAGAGGAAATATAGGCAGTAATGTAATGCTACAAGTCCACACCACAAAAATGGAAGGAAAATCTTTATTCTCTGCATTCTTTCTGCACAACTGCAGAACTGCTTTATTAATTCTCTTATGCAAATAAGAAGAGAAAGCCCTGGGATCCCACTGCTTTCACAGGACAATGGTTTAAAGGCAGCATGAATGGGACTCATTTAACTGATTATTGGTACCTGTATCTGATACATTTGAGTCCCTAACACAATAGTTGGAGGTATAACCATTGAAAGGAGGTTCATTTCACCAAATGTAGGCTTCTGCTTTAAGATGAGATGAATCTCATGCACAGCTTCATGAACTGGCTTAATGTCTGGCCATCAAAGGACCTTGCATAACCGGTTTGGATGTGGCTCTTGGAGTTGCAGAAATCCACATTTGAACAGGAAAAACCAAACACTTCATCTGTTAATGCATTCTCTTTTTCTACTTATAAGAATGTCCAAAACTGAGAACAGCATTTGTGATATTATAAAAACACTTAATTCCTCAGTACTGATTAAATTTTTTTCAGATTTCCAGGTAATTTAATAATTTTTGGGTGAGAACAGGGAAAAATTGTCTGAGAATAGATGGTTTCATTTTGGGATTAAGGTAAGGAAATCCACAAAAGTAGTCAGTAAAAATAATTTATAGCTTTATTGAATAATAAAGATACAATCCCTCAAAATGTTAATTCCCACTTCTGAGGGGCTCACCACTTCCCACTCTCTTCAGTGAGGACTGCATGTGCTGAACCTTTGCAAGAAGACATTTAACTTAAATGGTTGTAGTCTAGACTAAAAGCATCAAGCTGCCCACAGAGCAGTTATACCAAACTGCTAGATCAAATTTGCTTCAATGATTTGGAAACTTTAGATAGGAGCAATGTCCTTCTGCCCAGGAAATAGGGCCCCACAATTTATGTCTTTGTTAAATATTTAGTCATGAATTAGCAACATGTAGTGCCATACTAAAACATTCCATTTGAGATCAGAGACCAGAAAGTTTATTTGAGCCTGCAGTCCTGCTTGACAAGATTTGTAGCATACACTTATAAAGCCAGTTGTTATATTCACAAAGGTACAAAAAGGTTCCCCCTCACACATAGCTATGGATGCCATCCATCTTATGATGCATTTTAACTCTGCTCTTTTCAGAAATACATAACCTGATGCCAAAACACATTTAACATAATCTACTAGAAATCAGACATGAAGAAATTAAAAGAGAAGGGGTTTTGTTTGCCATCACTTTCAGAAAGTGACTTGGGAAAGCTTAACCACTGTATTTTAAGCACTGAAACCCATCTATCAAAGAGCATAGCAGTAACCCGTGGAGTTACTGGATTCATCCAAGGATAATTCTGAGGTAAATGGAAGGCAAGAAGAAAAAGAGCTGAAGCTGAGAGACCACTTGAGCAGTAAATATTTCATTTGTCCTTGTTTTCTTGAATGAATTAATGATTGACCTGTATACAAGGATATTCTCTGGGAATAAGGGCAGCTGTTCCATAAGGATCACACAGGACTGGCCACAGCTCCTGTGCAATGACTAGGGGAAAAAAATAAGTTATCTGCCTTTGAGTACATGGGCAGGTGACAACACCAGCAGAGGTTTCTTCTCCTGCAAAAGCAACATTCATCCTGGCATTTTCATATTTGTGAATGTTTGACTTGGCAGATTTATTCATCTATTAATCTAGCAGGAGGAGTAAAAGGAGGAGAGAGGGAATGTTAATGGAAAATCTTGCGTATTTTTACAAAAAGAAACTGACCCCCTCAGAAAATCCATTATGGAGCATTACAGTGACCCACAAGGTTCATCAACAGAATTTTGCTCTTTGGATCCTTTTTAGCTCATAGTGGCACATTTGTCAACTTCTGCATAAATCAAGGAGAAGAGGCACATTTTGCCAACAGTATTTAAAGCTGACAGTAGAGGAGGCTCAGGAATCCTGAATCACTTCCAGGCTCCATTTGCTAGAGACCCTCTGACCACATCCAAATTTTGCTTCATTTCCTCCCTTGTTCAAACAGGAGGAAAACTCTGCTTTTTCCACATGACCATTTTATTTTATCACATTCAGCCAGCACTCACTCACCTTTCAGTCCTTGCTGCTTTCTGCTTTAGTCACTCCAATGCTTCTTTTTTAGCTAAGAACCAAACAGAAACAATCTCTTTATGTGTCTGGTGCCACAGGGGCCATTAGCAGCCAGAGGATGATTTGTAGAGCAAGACTAGCTCAGCTGATGGCCTTCCAGACAAATTCCTCCACCTCTTACCATCACACCTCATATTGGACAGTGCAAGTTCAATGCTTCTCCAGGCAAACTTCAGGGAAGTTCACTCTCAGTTTCTCTCAGGGCCTTGAGGGCACCAAGAGGTCTGGCTCGCTCTGTCCAGCCTCATGTGGGACCTGCATCCCTGACCCTGCTGCTGCAGGAGCTCCACAGCAGTATTGTTGGTGTGCCTGTCTCATGCCTTCTCTCATGGATGCACCTTGTGCCTGTCTCCTGAATGGACACATCATAAGTATGTCTCATATTAAATGAGATGAGTGTAAATCCCATTACTCCAGGGTTAATATTCCTGAGTCTTATAATACAACTAACATGCAAAGAAGTTACAAACACATCACCAACATGAAAAGACGTGGAAGTTACAAAAGATGAACATACTTATCTAAAATAACAAGCTTCTCAAGCACTGAAGCTATATTTCCTGAGATGAACAACTGAAGTATTTTAGAGTTTATAAAAAGGCTTGTAATGTCTACCAGGATCACGATTAGATGGCTTTCTGAAGGTCATTCCCTCTCCAAATGGAAAAACTCTGAAAGTCTATCTCGGTTGACTGCTGTTACTGTCACTGGATACTTATGTGCATGCACATGAAAACATCAATATATTTAGGGCTGGCTGCTGGGTGTGTGCATATGAGAAAGAACAGAGCTCCACTCTACTGTAAAGGCACTGCTAAAGTTATCAGGCCTTCCACTTATTCTTGTACCTATAAATAGACCATAAATTTTAGTTACTGTACATTCCCGACAATTTAAGAATTTCTGAGAAGAAAAGTCAGGAATAGCTGTGGGCAGGAACAGCCAAACCCTTTTTGCTGAATTGGTATAAAGCCCTAAACCATGCTACTAATGCTCACTCTGTCAAACTACCTGTCAGAGTTAAGCTCTGTTATCTTTGCTTGGCCTGCACATAATAAAAGCAAGCATAAGCTTTCAGCTTTAATGACAAACTGTAATAGCTGTAGTCATCCGTGCATTTAAAAACACAAACAAAAAATCCCACTCAAAACAGGCACAATGTAATTTTTCATTGCAACTGCTACTTTTGAGACCTCTGCTAGCAAAATAGGCATTTTTAACCTAACACAAAGTGTGGTAGAAACAACCGGAGTATACAAATGTACACTAATGATTCAAATTATCTCATACTGTTTTACCTTCTATTAGTTTCCTTGCCCTTTCTTAGCCACTTTTGGGTTTTTTCCCCCACTTCTCTCTCCTTTCCTGCCCAGTTTAAAGACCTTTCAATATTCCACAAACAAGAATAAGAGTACTGTGAGATGTTAACCTCTATGGTGCCCAACCCTGACTTTCCCTCGTCCACCTGTCCTGTTGTTTATTCCTCCCCCTCCTCCCATCATCTCTGCCCGTGCAGACCTGAGGCCCTTGCTCCTTGAGAGCAGCAGTAGGAGGCTGGACATGCTCATCCCCACTGCATAGCCTCTCCTCACCTCGCACTTGCCTTGTTGCAGCTCTGGAGAGATTACTTTGTTCAGGCAATGCTCAGATCTTTGTTTTACAGTCCTTGTTTGGCAGCCTACATAAGGCCCATACATCCCCAGTGATGATGCAATTGTGTGATTTATTGAGAGATCACAATCCAGTCAAATCTAAATGAGTTATTTCAGCTCTGTCCAGCTGTTTCTAATAGTGTCAGGAACAGTTAGTCATTCCTGGTATTACCAAATCATAGATTCTACTGAAATTGCCTTCAATACTTCTTTACTATTTCTCCAATTTTCATCAGGCCCAAGCACTCTTGCCCTGAAAATGCAGAATGAACTCCACATGATATCATTAGGACTGCTTCCCATGGGAGAAGGTCTCCCTTGTGTCCCAGCATGAGCTCTGGTGTCTGATCCCAAGGAACATGCTTGAGCTGGACCAAGGGTGGGAGTGCCTGTGCTGCTCCCTTCTCTGCTTCTCTCAGTTGGCAATGCCTGCAGCTCTTATTTCGCTGTGCTAGAGGCACAGCAGGGTAGTGCAGCCCTTCGTGGTGTTGGAGTGAAGGACAGACAGAAGGTTTAGACTGTGAGAGCAGCAAGTACTTGTCACCCTGCAGAAGGAGCTGCAGGGTGAGGTGGCAACTGAGCTGTGGTTTTGCTTTAACAGCAAAGAGGGGAATCCAGAGTGTTTCTTGGGTGTTTTTTTAACAATCTGAGGCAGGAGGGATCAGGTAAACAGCAGGTGATGTTGCTGACTCCTGAATCTGACAGTAGTGAAGAAGTGGAATTGAGTCCCCAGCCTGAGCTTTGCTAATGACTGTTCATCACCTGAGAATTACAACCTGTGTTTAGGAGGGAGCTGCTAACAGATAATTTATACTGGACACAGGAAATGAGGATCTGAGACATATGAAGGATGGGATTCAGGTCCCAAATCACTCCCAGTAGCATTTTTTAGATGCCTTTGTGTTTTTTTTCTTGCCTCTGTGCTTCATAAGGCTGTAGCTGCTCATCCATAGGTCCTGTCACATGCTTACTAGCCCAGCTTGATGTCTCAGGTACTGTGTGGCACCTAAAAGAGCACTAGACACCTATGCTTAGACATTTGAATGCCTCTCAAGGTATCTAATCAAAAACTCTGGAGGAGAGGGGACATGGAGAAGACATGAAGACCTAAGAAGCTAAATTTCCCAGCATTATTACTTTATTATTACTTTATTTTATTTAAAGCAAACTAGATTTTATATTAGTTTCCTGACAGTTCATATACTACCACCATGAGATGCTACACAAGTACTATAAACACCTCACAGACAGATCACTGCCTGGGAGAGTTCTGAGAGTGGTGTGATCAGCCCTGGGTATCACCAATTCTCTGTCTGACCACTTGTTAGGACAGAATTAATTGCTTTAAATAAAAGTAGATCAAACTGGTGGAGTGGAGGATGTTTCTGTGTGTGTGCTTTTGGGTGTAAGGGAGTTCAATCAGTTCTCTCCTGAGCCCTGTTGATCATGCTGGCTCTGGCTTATGAGAATCTTCTAGGAATATGTGCGGCCTTTTGGACACATGTTGGGCACATTTCAGATGGTTTAAATAAAACTCAGGCAGTACAGCCCTGGAAGGACTACAGGACAAGTCTATGACCCCTCCAGCCAAAAACCAGGATGTCATTGTTTAGGTGGCCTGTAATGCAAGAGGTTAGCATGAGTGCTAAGATATGCATCTAAGAGCCTTAGACAGCACTTCTGGAATACAGCTTGAACCACGTATTTCACTGAATCTTAGCAAGATTAGGAAATATTTGTTTACTCTTCTGTCTCTAGGGTTGTGTTTTCAGTGGGAGACACTAATACAGATAAATGTATTTGGAACTTGAAGGGAAAAATAAGAAAACTCTGCTTGTTAATGAATCTAATTCCAGGGCTGTAGTGGGTCCGGTGTCTCTACTGCTTATAAAAGTCACATTTAAAGTTAGATATAAAACAAGCTTCATTTCTTGTGCATTCTATTTTATTGTCATTTTAGATCCTGTATTTTACCACTGGTTTGGGTTTTTTTCTGTGCAAAATCCCTTTTTTTTAATACAAAAGACCTGTTTGGAACCACCCAAGGAATGCACTTCTGAACAGAAACACAGATTGCTGTTTGGAAAGCAATGGGAGTGGGTGTGAAATGTAACAACTAGGAAAATGTACCAATAACTAGAAACTGCAATTAACTAAAGACAGCAAAAAAGTTCAGCTAGTGGTAACACAGAGGTATTCTCATTACTCCAATTAGAGTCCCCTGAGCACCAATGCCAAAATATTTAAAACAGTGGCAAACTAAGACATCTTCAAGCAGAGTGTTGTCATTTCTGCAAATTACAATAATAAAATTGCATTCTCTTTAAACAAGTCATAACAGAGCTACTAACACAAAGTGTTAGAGAGCAACATTTATCCTTCCTGGACACATACAAAGCCAGAGCATTACAGAAGCAGATACTCCCAAAGCAGCACATGTTCCATTAACACCCTTATTTTCAGATGGATTGACTGTTTTAAAAGTGAGTGATGGAAAAGAAAATTATTTTTGTCTTGGTTTTGTTTCTTTTATGTAAATAAATGTTCTTTAAGACTGTATGGTAGAGATACATGTTTTGGCACAGGCAACCTTCTCTGAATTGTTGCAGTCTCTCCTGTGCCATGTCAGGTGGGTCTGTTCCCATCAAAGAGTTTAACTGACATCTCGGCCTTTAGACTGTATCATTAAAGATCTTCTGGGATTTAGCCTGTCCTTCCTTGAGTGCACCATGTGTGCATGGTTGCTCCAAGGCAGAGCAAAAGGTTTTGATCTGCACTGTCTCTATTTATGATTGACTAGCAGAGATTGCATGGCCTCCCCAGGCAATCTGCTTTGTTGGATTAGACAAATAGGTATTTGGTCTAGGTTGAGTTAATCCCACCCTAGGGCAGGAAGGTGGACTACTTGACCACCTGACATCCTTTTTAGTCCTATTTTTTCCTACATTTTTCTGATTCTTTCCTGATAAGTAGGCTGCTGGGTTCTCCACAAGGTTAGGCACTGGAACAATATGAGGATGAAAGGCTGAATCCATGAATGTATATACAAGCTTAAACTTCATTTATTTCTATGGAAACTGAAATCCTAAAGACTTCTGTGGATCACAGACCAAGCCCAAAACTGTCACTGCATCCTGAATAAAAAATAACACTGTAAAAAGAAGAGATGTCATAACTTGCAAATGGATGCAGAAAACTAAATTATCTTAGATAAGGCTGGACCACAATCTTTCTTGAACAGCACCTGCAGGCTTTGACCTCTGCATGTTATAGTTTCATTTTCAGATGTACATCATAATATACCCAGCAAAGTTATGTCTGACAGCAAGCTACCTGTATGATGATACAGAATACTATCAAAGCAATGACAATCCACTGGGTTTCCTGAAAGGAAAGTTTCCTGAAGGACTGATGTCAGATTGAATAACATTATAACAATGAATTTAAGCATACTTGGGACTGCTGCCAGACCTTGAACCAGGTGCTTCCAAGGTCACCTCACATCCACAGTCACCTGGCACAGAAAGAGACCTACATCATAGGTTCTAAGTTTCAATGCTTTTTAAATAAGATCCTTACCAAAGAAGCTATAATTTCTTTTGTTTTAAAAAGGGCATTTTTTTAACTACAAAAATCTGACCCTTTAGAGAGATTAATGTAAATGTTCTACGTAATATTAAACTACTGAAATTCTGTAAGTTAGAAACTGTATTTCAAGTGTTCAGAAAAGGTACAGTGCAATTTTACTGCCTATTTACAAACAAATGAAACACTTTAAGTGCCCATGGCTGTCTACCTTTGAGTATTTTATCCTGTAAAATATTCCTGCAAAATAAAACAAGGTTTCCACTTAATTCAGAGTATACACATAAAATTCATATGTATACATGTATTGGAAAAGTATTTATGCAAGATCTGTGTTGGTACAGTAGGCTGTATTTTCCATATCAAATATAGTTTATAGAAGATTGTGCTGTTGTGCTGAATAATGGGAAAAAATACAGATATGGAGTAGTACCTAACCATGAGTGCTGCAAAAAACCCCAAATTAGTAAAAACAACATGAAATGTGCTGTCTTTTAACATATTTCATCAGTTACTGTCAAAATAAAATGTTTGCTTCTCCTTAGAAATATGCACTTTGACTACTGTCATTTCAGAGCATTTCAGAATTTCTAACATATTGTCCTCTTCAAAGATTAAGTGCTGTTATTGCCAGGGAGAAAATATTAATAACCACAAACATGTAAACATTAGGGCTCTGATGTAAGTGGTGTTTTCAGGTTCTATGCTGTGTATTGCTCAGCACTGAGAAAGGGAAGTTCAGTCTCATGTCTCCAATGCTCTCATTTCCAGGATAGAAAGGATGCACTTTTAGACATGTCTATTTGCATCCCTGTACTGCACCTGACCTAGTCACCCAGCCTTTTCTTGCAGTAAATGGAGACAGAGATGCTTTCAGAGCATTATTCATCTTATTCTAAAGTAGACACCCAAGGTAGGTCAGATGAATTGCAAATTTAAGCAGCTTTTCTTTCCACTGATAACAAAAAGAGCTGGAGTGATGACCACAAAAGTACCTTCACCATAGGCATCTGCAGTCAGGTATAATGGGATGTTTCCATTCATCCAAATTCCCAGCTATCCTGGGGGAGTGCACTCATTTGATGGGGATTGATTTTTTTTTTGTGAAGTACACAGCAAGAAAAGCTCCAAAGAATATTTCTTCTTTCTTTCCTGTGTCTTGTCTAATTTTCAGGGCTGGGGTGAAGGGAGTGGAGTCTTCAGTCATTAGACTGGACAGTAACCTGCCCTTCCATTCTTTTCTCTGCTAGTCTAGCTTTATTGGGAAGGACAGATCTCAGATCTCTTCTGCAGCTAGAGGTTCAGGTAATTGGGAGGAATATTTTAAGTCCTCTTTGATAGTCAAAAATCTAACATTGACCTCCAGTATTTCCTGAGAAGGTGCTCTAATCACTAGTTTATTTGTACATACCAACTGGTTTACCTCTTCCTTAAAACAGACCATAAAGACACAAAATCTTCATGGCAAATCATGCACTGTCTTATTTGGACATTTTATATAAACCCAGTAACAACAATGAAATCAGAGTGGATGGTATATTCTCCTATGGATATATGTGTTTAGGGCTGATTTGGACCTTCAGTGTGGGATTTAATCTGTAATGGGCACAGAACAGATGGGAAAAAAATGTAGTTTCTTAAAGCCTCAGTGCACAATACTAAAGACCAAGAGCTTAAACAGCAATGGGGAAAACTTCCATGCCTGGCAATGGTGCAAAGATGCAAAGGTGCCCTGCAGGGCAATCAGGCTGTCTGTCAAGCCCACATCTCCCATAAAGCCCCTGCTACACTGCTTGTAGAGATTCAGTGGGCATAGGAGGCCTGATAGTGATGCAGTTCAAAAATACTCTCTCAGCAGTGGATGTAGCATGTGGTACCAACCACACACACCTCACCTTCTGGCTGAGAGTTTCTCAAATAAATCTGCCAATTTTACCTCCCTGAATATAGTTGGAAAAGCCAAACCACTGCAAATATTAAGGTTATCTGACTGCAAATACTTATTTAGTTATCTAAGACCACTGGCAGTGCTGTTGTGTAGCCCCTGCTGGAGATCTTGGTTTACCTGCTTAGCTGCAGGTTTACATGCTAGAGCAAGAGTGAAGTTCATGGTGGGTCAGATACTGGTGGCCTCCGACCCTCATTATTTGGTGACTGTGTTTGTTAATTGAGCCTTTTTTAAATGAAAAGAAGCTTTATATCTAACTGCTTTTAAAACTGGCGAAGGTAGCTGCACTTATTGTGTGTTCAGTCATCAAGCATGTCCAGAAAATACTGCTTGCTCTCTATTTTGTGCCATTTAGCTAAATAAGTTGCCATTGGACTTGCCAGGGATTAATTTGGTTCACCAAGTTGTGTTATACAGGGACATCAAATGGGGGGCAATGTTTTGAAACTGACAGTTAACTATTTGTACTTTCTTGTAAACAAACCACTCCGAAATCTCAAAGGCCACACCACCTTTGCACATGCTAAAACACCTGGGCTTTTGATTTTGTTCCATATCAGAGCACTAAAGAGAGCTGCATCAGAAGCTAGCCTGAGGACACTTAAAATTTGGCTTCTCCAGGAATATGAGTACAGATGAAGTGGCAGAACTTCTGGAAGTGCATCCAATTTTTTTTTTTTTAATGTTTAAAAATAATTTAAAAATAGAAGTCCTGGAGGCACCAGGCTTAGAGCTTCCAAATCTCTCTTAATGTGCAGCGGCGTTTATCACATTTAATTTTGTAAGTTTAGGATTTAAGCACCTAGTCTAAGCCAGGAATGCTGTTTCCATAGCAGGGATGGAAAGACATGAACACTTTTCAAACATCTTTCACGGGATGAGATGCCTCTAATCCCCACCTCGCTTCACCTATTATAGGAGGAGTGGTGTCTGACAGCTGTCAAAATTTCTTAATTTCTACTATCAAGGCAGCAATAATTGATTCAAATCCCTTCCTATCATGGTTGATAGATGCTGGTTTAACGTACTATCAATAGAGGAAGTGTAAGTGAGACACTAAAAATGGCCTGAGTGCAGTCTCTCTATGTCCAAAGGGGTGAGGAATGACGTATCTCATATATGTTTATTGAATGTATATTTGAAAGTCTGTCTCCTTACTAAAATGCTATAAACTCATTTAACTGTAAGATTTAAGTGTAAAACAGGGAATGTACCAAAGGATCATTCAGCTTAGGCAGCCATATTCTGCCTCTCACACTTAACACATACATAATTGAGATGGGAAATCTGAAATTGCCATGCCCAAGTTTTTGGGGTTTTAGGGTTCTGTTTAAGGGCAGCCAGTTGCATGTTCCCAGCTCTGTGGTGAGCACTTTCTCTGAGAGACCTGTACTGGTGCTGCAAATAAAATATCTTTCTCCAAACACAAATCCCAGCTGTTCATTGGCTTCCAGTTAATGTCTGTGTTGCTTGAAAGTTGAAGTTAGGCACCAAGTACTTATCCATGCCTTCAAAAATCTTTCCTCTGAAATGCAATGTAATCTGAAATTTGGATTCTTACTTGCTAACTACTGTGTTTTGTCTGTGATGAACACCTGCAATCCTAGCAAGACAAAATCATTTTGATCTAGTGGTTCAATAGCTGTTGCTCCAGAATAGTATACATTTCATAGTATATATTGACACTAATTGATGGTTCATTTGAAAGTTCTGGAGAACTGGCTTGAAACAATTTTACAGAAAAGTCTGGAAATCAACTTGCAACATTACAAAAATGCCTATTTTTAATAGGTATCCAGGTGAACAGACACCTACAGCCCTATGACTTGAATATTAATAAAATCCTCATCTATCATATTTTAAACTGACTGTGATTCTTACCTTGGCAAAACTCACTGAAGACAATATGAGGTTTCTTTGAATGGAAGCCACAATACCAGACCCAAAAGGTTAAGATGTCTGTGTGTTTATTCCAGTTGTGTGTAAAATGGGAGTAAAGTCAACACTGGCTAGCAGGGAAATCTCTGTGGAGAAAGGAAATATAGTGAGTGCTTGATATCACTACCTGGATATGAAGAGGGAGGGGGATGCTGGTTCTTGTCCTCTTCACAATCTTAAGGCTTAGTTCTCTTTTACTTTCCAGCCTGTGGCTGTCTAACATACAGAGCAGTAGTTTATAGTCACAGGAAAATGTATATACGGCAGTGATACTGTTTGAATTATAATACGGTGAAACTGCCTGTGTGGGGTGGTTTTGTTATGACAACCAAAGCTACAAAGATTAGGTAAAATTTCTTTTATAAAGCAGGACAGAAAAAATTACAGTGAAGGGAATCTTAACTGCAATTTCTTCAGCCTTTGATATGCAATTTTAATAGTTATCCAAGGTCAACTCAGAGATGGCAGGACCATTCTTCAAAAGAGTTTTGTTACATTTTAAAATAAATACCGTAGCACCCTGAATTATTAAAAGCATTCAGTTTGGGGATACCTGACAGCTGGTTTGACTGAAGTTCTGGACCTAGTTTAAGAGTCTTTGTCATGGAACATGACTGCATACTATATAAAATGTGCAGTATGTCGTGTTTATGGTAGAGGTGTGCATAAAAAATATTTAGTTGATAGAAAAGAGTTCTATTAATAGGCAAAAACCAACATCTTGGCTCAGATAAATGAAAATAATTCTAAATATTTTTACTAAATATAATCCTCTGTCAGCTGCAGAATTACTGCACTATTTTCATCAATTAACTCATTCACTGACAAATATACCTCCTTCCATAAAAAAAACCAGACATCCAAAATATATATGGAAGATAGTAACATCTATCTAGATATTGCTGCAAGTGTTTTGATAACATACTGTGCTTATGTTATAAAAGCCTCAGAACCACTGAGATCATTCCTCTAACAAAAAATGGATTGACTCTTTGAACAAACCACCTTAACATGATGTGAGTACTTGGCACAATCATAGTCTCTCTCAGCTAAACATGAAACATACAGAAAATGATTAACCATAGTAACCCATGATGGAGGAAGATCAGCTTCTGAATTAAATTTCAGCATGCACAGCTTCATTCTGCAGGAGATGTCAAACCTCTCTCAAGCTACTTCAAAGATTTACCATAGGAAACTTAATTTGGGGCAAATATTCTTAATGCTCTGTTTCTAGGGTAGGCCAGAAGATAAGACAAACTTATGTGGTCAAAGTCTTTTCTTTTCTTTTGCATAGCAATTTCTGTTAAATCTATTAAAAGGTGTTACTTTTATGTACAAGTCTTCCCTTGCTTATTATAAGGGAGTAACCCTAAAATCATAAACTGAACCAAATACTGCCACTAACCAAGAAATTAAACTGTAGTCAGTTTGTACTCCAAAAAGTTTCACTTCAACTTCCTTTAACATCTGTGCTAGAACGAAATGTTTTACAGATACTTCCTTGTTGATACACAATTTCAGTTATAATTATAACTTATATAACTATATCTAACATTATACATAAGCACAAAAAAAGTACCTATTCTGGATTGTACATTGAGATTAAATTGTACACTGTCACTGGTGACAGTACTTGGCCACTTCCTGTCAACAACAGTTCCAATACCTCACCAATTTTATTCAAGAGCAATTTGAGTGACTCTAGGTCTTCAGGTCTTTAAATATTTTTTGGGAACAGCTATGTTGCTTATAGTGTCTTTTTTCTTGCCTTCATTACAGATCAAAGAACATGCATGTGTTTGTCAGTGTACTTTTAAAAACAACGTTATACATTCCATAATCATAGTAAAAAGCCTTCAGAGTCCAAATGGAAGACATAAACCACAAGTAAAGAAGCCTGATGGAACAACTTATTTAGTCTGGTTAATTACTAGGTCTTTTCCCTTTGTTAATAGATCAAGAATTTATATTTTGGCTTTGAAACAAAAAGAGTAAGAGTGATCAAAAGGCAAAGAGAAAAAAAAAACCATAAAGGAAAATACATTGCTTCTGATGAGATCTAAAGTGGGAAGGAACTTGAAGAAGGTTGACTTGAAAAGTTTGGTTTCCAAGAGCCAAGGTTGAATTAAAAATAGAAAAATGGAGGGTGGGCAGAGCACCAGTGCCAGACAGGTGAAAACAACTACTGAAACAGCAGCAGAAGAAACATCATAAGCTAAAGTGACCAAAATCTAAGAACTTTAGGAAGATAGAGGGTGATTTTGGATTGGGTTTGGAGTGAATGTTGGTTAGATCACGGGGTCACATTTACTGTAGGTACATGAAATGTACAAACCAGCACTGTACTCACCCTGGCACCAACCCAAAACAATTCTGCGAACAGACTGTGTAAGTTTCACTAGTCAAGGTGTGCAACATTCTGACAGAAATCAGTTACATTTCCTCACGCTATAAGGCAATGGGAAATAAACTATTGGATGCCAGTTTTCATGGTGTTGGACTTTTCACAAACATCCCTGCCTGCATGGCAACAGATATTTGGACTGAAACAGAGGTCAGGAAAGAAATGGAGAACAGGTTCAAGACAATGACCTATTTACAGAGTGTGATGGTAAAGAAGACATTTCATGGATGACTCTTGAGGCAGCTATCTGCCTCTAGAGATACCTGGCAGGAAAAGGATGACTAAAAATTGCAGCTTAGCAATACTCTTGCATATACCCAGGCAAAGACCTATGCCTGAAAATATATAAATAGCCGCTTGTGTAATAATTTACTAATGAAATAACGAACAGAAAGAGAATGGGAGCAACAGAAAGGTGGTTGGTTAAGTACAGCAACACACAGGCAACTGAAACACTCTCTCAGCTGCCTGATTAAAAAACTTCAAATTCTTCCTTTGTTTCAGCAGACTATTTGTATGGGATTGTTCTTTGGTCTTTGAACACCAAATTACTTGACACAGTGTGAATGATGGACATTGTCTCTGAGGCACAGTAGATACTACACACCTTGCTTTTACATGGCCTTCAGAGCAGAACTGTAATAGCAAAATTTCTTACGCAACAAATTAAGTACCCAGATACTCCCATGAATCCCACTTGCTGTTTCCATCCCCTTCCCCTGCTCTCCTTATTTCCTTGCCAAGACAGTAAATACACTTTGGCAAGAGGTGGCAAATCTTTTTGCACTTGAAAGTTATGAAATACTCACACTGTCAGAAAATGTTTGAAAAACGCTGACATTTGTATGTCATATTTTGCCTCCTTTACCAGTATTTAAGAACCAAAAGTATTTAATTTTTACTAACTTATTTGAAGAGTGTATCTGGAATTGTTTATATTGTTTAATACAAAACAGCTACGAAAAGTAATGCAAAAACAAAAACCAGGCATGGCTGCTGTTTAGAAGTTAAGATTATGCCTTATCAACAGAGGGCAGTCTTTGATAACTATACATTTGAATGGAGACTTGGAGAACAGTAAATTTCTGTTTGTTTTACATAGGACTGTGAGTTGTGTAGGTTTCAATAAGGAATATACATCTGTGATCCATCATCAAAAGCAGAAGGTAAATCCCTCAGGAAGGGTTTTATTTAAAATAAGAACATATTTGCACTCTTTTTTAAATAAACAAATGTCTTAAAATATAGATTTACCCTGCTGAACCTCACAGGTAATTTATTTCAGAGGAAATATTTATCCCTAGATTTCCAGAGCACACATTTATTTATTAATGCTCTGTTAAATGAGGAAGTCTTCTGTGCCCTAAATCTTTCTGTTCCTATTTAGACTTGGAAATAAAGTTTAGTAGTATAGCAAAACCCCAAGCTTTCTTGCAAAGATATGCATATTGTTTTTTCCTGGCCAAATACCAGTTTCTTTATTCACTAAAAATTTATTTTAAAAGATAAATAGACTCATTGTTGGTCCAAATTCAGATTTGTCACACTAACTTCAGGGACAATTGGGAGAAAATTGGTAGGCAAACAGTTTGGATTTACACCTATGTCATTAGATCAGAACTTAGCCAAAAAGAATTTTCTTCAAGTACAATTTGAAAACAAGTGTTGGCTCAAGCCAAAGAAAATACTTCCAAAATTCTCATCAATTCTATAATCTGGAGCATTTTTGTTTATGTTGTCCTGTGAAAAAAAGAATAAAGTAAGTGTTGCACTTTGTACTTGGACTGTGGCACAAGAGCTCATCGACTTGTTTGACAAGACATCAACTCTTAAAAATAAAGAGGACTTCTGCTGTTTGTACATGGAGATTTACTACTTGGTGATGGAGATAACAGAGGTCAAAGAACCAAACCCTGTATCTGTGGAAAATAAGAAATTTTTGTATGAGACATGGGGCCACTCCAGCCCTTTACTATTTTTTTATTTCTTTTTTTCCAAAGCAGTGAAATATCTCAAAAAAATTTAATAGTTGGATCAGGCATCATTGATGCTTGGGACTCAATTGAAATATCTTCCTTTGAATCTCACAAATAAGACATTCATTGCTGAAATCCAGGGTGAATGTCTCATAAGGGTAGAGAAATGGTATTAGTGTTGCTTAACTTGCTAGATACCTAACTATTAAAATTACTACTCCCTGCAGCAGCATCCAAGCCCATTAAGTTTATTGTATAGACTTATTTAAAAAAATAGCTTTCAGCAGTACTCCACTCCACAGGTATGTCAGTAACAGACTATTAAGAATATCTCAAAATTACAATAATCCAGTGTTGTAGAACTGGATGTAGATGTCTACTGATGTCCCCCTACCCTGAACCAATCTGAATTATCTATTAAAAAGAATACTTAAATGTGAATGTAGCTGACTGAGCCCACACTTGCAAAATTCAAATTGCAAACTCGAGTTTTGCCAAACAGAAAAGAGGATCACATGCCATAATGCTGCTCCACTACTACAGGATAGTGTAAAAGATCACTTGAAAAGAAAGAAAGAATAAAAAAATACTCAAATGTTGAAACAGCCTTGTCTTTGTCTCTTTGTCGTCTTTTTCGCTTTGTTAGGACCCTTTCTTAAGCCAGAGTGTGGATCACACTTTGATAACCAAGAAAGAATATTAGCAATTGTGAGACGCTGAATCGAAGCTCAGAGCCTGCTATGGGGAATTTTTAAAGGCAAGGAACTCCAACTTCGCGCTCTCATTAACGCGCTTTGAACTGCAGGCACAAGGTGGCAGAAATACCGAGAGGCTTTCATTCACCCTCTGCTGTGAATCGCCTCCTCCGAGGAGTGACCCTGGGCACTGCCCGGTACCCACCGATGTGTTTTGCGCCGCAGATTTATCCGGTATCCCCGGGCCGCTTCCCCTTGGCCCCTGGGCACTTTGGCCGCGCCCCGCTCCCCGACATCCGGACTCGGCTCTCGGGCAGCCCCGCTCCCGCGCCGCTGGAACCCGGGCGGCACCGCCGCCGCCCCGCGCTCACCTGGGGCCCCGCATCCCGAGGGAAGGGCAACCCCGGGAACAGCCCGGCTTTAGTTCTGCGCCGGGAGCCAGGCGGGAGCGGGGAAGCTCCGCGCAGGGGCGGCGGTGCGCTCCCGCTGCTCCCGGGGCTGGCAGAGGTGCGCTCCTCCGCTGCGGGAGAGCAGCGCCGCCCTCCCCCCGACCCGAGGGCTCCCTTCCCGCGGCGGCTGCCCCCAGCAGAGCGATCCGTGCCCGCCACCGCGGCACTCC